>CAIGRB010124036.1:8361-25765 GCA_903798255.1 Fraxinus quadrangulata | reverse complement strand
AAAAAAAAAAAAAAAAACTACCATCAATGACTTTTGAAACATTTTGTTGAACCAAAATATCTTTCATTTTTTGTTACCAAATTGAAAAATCACATTTTTCGTTAAAAATTCCTAAATCATAATTGTGAGTTCTCATTTTTTAGAATCAATCAAAAACACAGAATCACAATTAAACACACAAAAGATAGTGTATCACAAAGATAATAAGTTTATTTTATTAAATGAATAATTTAATCATGTAATAATTAAAGGAAAGTAGTTCTAATTTCTATCACAGGCAATAGTTATCCCAAATTAATCAACACCACTATGAAAGACCAACCAAAAACATTAAATGTATCTCTACTTCGGTTGCTTTCATTTTGCCCACTAGTAGTGTGTTTTGCAGCCACACAAGCAGCCATTAAGGTAAAGAAGGGAGGAGAAAGTGAAAGACTCAAAATCACAGAGAAGGCATGCATTATTTTCTCTCAAGAGGAAGAAGCATATAATACACCAAAACGTAGTAAAAAGCAACGAGAGGACAGCATATATATTTAACCATTAGGGTATAATAATGGGCCAAGCCCAATTCAGATAATTGGGCTAAATATAGCACTAGTGGGCCGTCACCTAAAAGTCATCCAAGAAGTAATGAAGGGAACCATGAGCAATACTAAATAAATTAGGCTACTTTCAATGGCCCAAATAGTTTTAGGGTCGAGTCATTTCATTAAGTGTTGACTTTTGGTTCAGTCATTTGATCGACACTGATTGAGAATTATACTAAGTTACATCATAATTCGAGAGGTCGTTTGACAATAATTTGTCCGACGGCTATATAAGATTTTAGTTATTTTCTCTGTTTACTTTAATACTGTTTAATATTATCCTATGCAACCCTCTCATTTTATGATGGAAGAAAAATAATCAGATTAGTGCAGTATTCAATAAAAATATAAACATGATTTTAGTTACTTTAAAGCCTTGAAATTTTGCAAGAAATAATTTGAGGCTTTTATGTCTTTCTACAATAAGTTGTAATAGATTAAATATATTTTATTATTAATTTTCCATAGTTTTGTTTTTGAAAAATTGGAATAATTAACAGGATGGAAAAAGTAAAGCTGAGGACCAGCCCAGGAATTATGAAAGTTTTAGGAGTATCACTATGTTTGGCAGGAGTAGCAATAATTGCCTTGTACAGGGGCCCTTACTTGAAACTTTTGTTAGATCATCACCTCATTAAAAGCAACCAACAACAGCTTGAAGGCCATGCAATTCCTTCTCCCCAAACATGGATTAAGGGCGTTACATTTATGCTGCTTTCCAACATAACTTGGGCCTTGTATCTTGTATTACAGGTAAGGTCTTCGACTAAAGTTGAAGGATTTAAAAGGTTTGTTACGTTGGAGTAGACTAAAGTGTGCACATGAAAACTGATTTAACTAAACTTGAAAACTAATTGTTACCCCCTCCCAAATCCGAGGTCCCAGCTAAACGTGGACAGCCACATAAGCAACATGTCCACATGGGCTGGAAGCTAGCTGGAAGGTTAAGGGCAGAGAGTTGACAAAGTTGAAATTAAAGAAAATTGGTTCATCCGAGGTCCTTTAATGTTGAAGCAGAGGTTCCTTCAAACTATCTGAGGTCTAATGCACCAGAGATCTTTGAACCAAAGCTGACCTTGATCCACACTGAAGCTGAAGTTGTTCCTTGTAACAGATTTAGAGATCTTTTAGAAGTGATTGACGTGATATCTGTAATAAAATATGTCAGTATGTTAGTATGTCAGCCTACAAATAGGACGACAGACCTTTTGTCAAACATTAATTGTAAAGAGGAGACAGTGATGTGAGGCTTCGGTCTAGAAGATATTGCCACGTGGCTTTGATCCAACGATCACTACGTCGGCTAGAGCAGTATAAATAACCTCACTTTGTATGGAAGAAGGAGGGCATCTGTGTAATCTTAGAATTAAATACTCAAAGTACATTCATTCTCATGAAAGACAGATTGAAGAAGATTTACAAACCTTGTTCTTAACATATTTTGTAAACACAAATAGCAAATACATCAAGATTCCAAGACAAAATTCCCTATTTCCATATCTATCATTCCACATATTCCATTACAAAAGAGATATTTATTGTAAAAAATCTGTCCAACATTCATTGATAGTGCGATTGTCATCGTTACCAAAAACAGCCGATGCCAGAATGTCTTCGTCTTTTTTTGGAAAGTGTCTCCTGCGTCCATTCCAACTAGACTACCATTCCCGTTCTGGTAAAAATACACTGAATTTGTACTTGACATGGCAAGAGTGGGTCCGGTATCTATTAAGTTCATTTTTCGGGGTCAACAGATTGACACAGTATGTGGGAAATCGAACATTCAAACACGAACGCGCGTGTAGAGAAAGCCAGGCTGCATTTGAAAGTTTGGATTGAAGCAAGTTCTCACCCTTGGAAAAGGAGTATCCTTGAAAAAAGGAGCTGAAATGAACTTAGAACCCTTGAATAAAGGGAAGATTTCATACTAAGGTGTTTGAGAAATGAGTTCAACTGACGAAAATGCCCCAAGAAGGACGAGGGAATACGCTAAAGAAGGGGAACCCTGGCGAGCTATCCTAGTTACTCACCCACAACCTCAGCACGCAGGCGAGGAGGTTCCAGAGGTGGAAGTAGGGTTGCTGCTTGACTTACAAGGGAGATAGCCACCATGGCTGCCAACATAAGAAACATTACTCAGCAGAAATTAGCCATGCAAGAAATGCTAATGAACATGCAAGGGCGACGAGGGTATCAGGCTCCTCCATATACAGCCCCAGAAAACATCTTTCCTGAGGCACAAGGACATTATCAGGAGGAGGAAGAAGTCCAGAGTCAAATGGCTGGACATCAATATGTTGGAATGGAAGCTCCTCAAGAAAGAAGAGTCGAGATAGATACATCGGCTAACTACGTCGCGAAAAGGCCATTGAAGCTCCATTCAAGTTCCCTCCAAATTACGAATCTAAAAATCGACCCCAAAGGTCTGGAAGTATTTTTGACAGGATAAGCCCATGGACGCCTAGAAATAGGCAGGATTGTTCACCCCAAGCACCTAGAAGTAGGCAAGCTTATCCTCCACCTCCAATGCCTAGAGATAGACAACACGAGCATCATCAACATGCGGATCAGTCAAAGTACCATGAAGAGCATCGGATCCGACACCCTAGAAATGGGGTAAAATGAGGAACCAGGCTAGGAATGAAGCAGGAACTTCTCAACCACCGCCCCAAATCTACCAAGGGAAGGATGAAGATTCAGATGGGTCCAGAGGTCCTGTGACCTCAATGATGACGATGAACATTCTCCCTTCTCAAAGGCTATAAGGAGTGCCCCATGCTGAATCACTTCACTCTCCCTAAAATCCCAAAGTATGATGAGAGAGATGATCTCATAAAACACATGAAAAATTACAAAACTCACATGAATTTCAAAGGGGCTACCTAGCAATGAAGTGCAAGGCTTTTCACTTAATGCTAACTTGGAGGCATTGAAATCTGGTACACGAGGCTGCCAGAAGAGAGTATCTGAAGTTGGACAGACATGAAGAAGACGTTCCTAAAATACTTTGCGACTAGCAAAGAAGGAGAGAGACCTATCCAACAAATTCAGGACATGCGGCAGCAACGGGGTGAGGCACTGAAAATTTTCTTGTCCCGCTTCACGGATGAGATGATCTACTACGTGCAAGTCACGGATAAAGAAGTACTAACTGCCTTGAGGGAAAGATTAGACATGAACTCCGACTTCTGGAGTACGACACCCTATTGAAAATGATAAAGCTCGAGATCTTCAATGAAGAATTGAAGGATCATAGAAATAGGGAGAGTCTGGGCCTCCCACCTTCTCAAATGCAAAGTGAAAAAATCCCTACTTTCCATCTAATGGACCATCAGGCTCCACTAAACCACGGACATGAGCTTATTGTAGCAACACTCAATGCAGTACCAACCTTAGCCTATAAGGAAGTAAATCCTGGTGCTGAAATGCATCAACGTCAACCTTACCTAAGGCACCCGCAAAGGAGGCAAGGTAAGGGACGAGGTGCTGAACCTAGAAATAGGGATGAAGCACACAATTACTGCTCCTATCATCAATCCCATGGACACCGCAAGGAGAATTGCTGGGATGTCACAAGAAACTCCTAGAACTAAAACCAAGCAAGGGGAAGGCATTCCCCAATGAACAGTATCGGCCTAACAGGAACGACCCTACAAGAGGAAAGGAAAACGACACTGAAAGCCTAGTAAAGGTCAAAGGCAAATGCGAAGCCCTCTACCTAACAACGAACAAGAGATTGTCAGGGAAATCGATACAATCATTGGAGGCCCTCATATTGGTGGGGAGTCCAAGAATTCTCAAAGAAACTATGCTAGGGAGGCAGGTGACCCAGCAATGACGAGCTATATAGTGAATCAATCTCCAACTGGAAGAACTACTCCTCCAATCACTTTTACACATGAGGTTATGGTGGGACTGCATTATCCACACTGTGATGCCTAGTGGTAAGGGTTGTCATTGCTTATAATGGCCTAAAAAAATGTTGGTAGATAATGGAAGCTCGGTCAACATCATCTTCGGTACCACTTTTGATAAAATGAAGATTGATCATGAGCTGAACCCAATGAATTCTCCCTTGTATGGGTTTACGAGAGATAGCATCATCCAAGAGGCAAAATCACCTTAGCAATAGAGATGGGAGAAGAACCTCTGATTGCTTGCCATTTCATGGAATTCCTTGTAGTTGACAATCGATCTGCTTACCATGGGGTACTTGGAAGACCTGCCTTGAAGGAGTTATGGGCAGTAACCGCGATTAATCACTTGTGCATGAAATTTCCAATTGAGAATGGCGTTGCCATGGTCTGAAGTAACCAACGAGGAGATAGAGAATGCTACTCCAACTCTTTAAGGAAAGTAGAACCAAGAACTACCAACGTCATCTTTTTTGACATCGACATGGACGATCTCTCTGAACAAAGGATTGTCCCTGCACAAGAGGACGATGTCGTCATGGCCGAGGCTTCTGAAGAATGAGGAATCTTCGAAACCATACAAGCCCTGAAGAAGGGATAGCTGTTGAAGAAACAACTTACTTTGAGGAACTGGATCCTCGCATTATTGACTTTGAGCCTCAAACAGTCCCGATGGAAGAACTGGAAACCTTCACAGCTGACCCCATGGATCCATCAAAATGCCTGTAGGTGGGAAGTAATTCGATGCCTGAAATGAAGGAAGAGTTGAAAAACGTTTTACTCAAGAACCTTGATGTTTTCACCTAGCAGCATGGCGACATGGTAGGCATCGATCCTAAGGACAGTTGTCATCACTTAAACATCGATCCAAAGGCTACAGCTCACAGGAAAAAGAGAAGAGCCCTCAACCTAGAAATGTACGAGGCCCATAAAGATAAGGTTAAGAAATTGATCGACAATGGCTTTATAAGAGAATCTGTATATCTGAAGTGGGTCTCCAACACGTATGCATAGGTTTCTCAAATCTGAACCAAACATGTCCCAATGACAGATTCCCACTTCTTAGGATAGACTAACTTGTGTACTCAACTGCTGGACATGAACTTCTTAGCTTCATGGATGTCTACTCGGGATACAACCAGATGACGAGCATACTTTTTTCATCACAGACAAAGGACTCTATTGCTATAAGGATATGCCTTTTGGATTGAAAAATGCTGGGGCAACGTACCAAAGGTTGGTTAACAAGATGTTTGCCAACCTTATTGGCAAGACCATGGAGATCTATATGGATGATATGCTAGTGAAAAGTTTAAAGGCAAAGAACCACATCACCCACCTCAGTGAGACATTCCAGATTCTACGCAGGTACTGAATGAAACTCAATCATTTGAAATGTGCATTTGGGGATCATCAGGTAAATTCCTTGGTTATATTGTTAACCAAAGAGACATTGAAGAGAACCCTGAAAATGTCAAAGCACTGATTGAAATGAGGTCTTCCTAGAAGCAAAAAGAGGTGCTGGGTCTCACTGGGCGAGTCACAGCCCTAAATCACTTCATCTCTAATACAACAGACAAATGCCTACCCTTTTTCAAAATTCTCAAAGGAGGAAACAAGTTTCAATGGACAGAAGAATGAGGTGGCCTTACAAGAGCTAAAAAAACACTTAGGTCAGGTACATTTCCTTTCCAAACTAAAGGACCATGAGGTGCTGCACTTATACTTAGCAATAACCTCCGAAGCCATAAGTTCGATTTTGATAAGGGAAAAAAAACCATAAACTACCGGTGTACTATATAAGAAAAGCACTTTTAGCGACAGAAACTCGATATCCTGACATGGAGAAGCTAGCCCTTTCCTTGGTAATTGCTTCGAGGAATTTGAAGCCCTATTTTCAGGCACACAGCATCTATGTGCTAACCAATTACCCCCTCAAACAAGTGCTTCAGAAGCCAAATACCTTAGGAAGGTTACTTAAATAGGCTGTAGAGCTTAGCAAATTAGACATCACTTACAAGCCAAGGTTAGCCATTAAAGGACAAGCCTAAGCTGATTTTGTAGCTGAATTCACCCCTGTCCCCGACTTTGAATAGGAAATGGAACCTTCGGAACCTCAAATTTGGAGACTCTTAGTCGATGGGTTCTCTAGTAACACAGTTTCAAGAGAAGGAATTGTCGTAGTTAGTCCAGAGTGACACAAGCTTACATGTACTGTAAGGCTCATAATGCAGTAGAATATGAGGCTCTTCGGCCTACGACTGGCAAAAGAAATGCAAGTAAAGAGGCGCATAACAACAATGACTCACAGCTCGTCGTTAGTCAAGTGCATGGAAACTTTTCTGCCAGGGACAAATCTATGGCAGCTTACTTAAAACTTGTAATGATCTTCATCTCATCATTTGAAAGGTTCGAACTAATGCAAATTCCACGATCCCACAAAACTCATGATGACGCAGTAGCGAAGTTGGCAAGTAGCAAAGACTCTGAGCTACTCATTGTAGTTCCAATTGAGCACCTCACCAGACCCTCTACAGAGGTCGGTGGGATGGTAATGTAGGTGGAAAACATCCCTTTCTGGATGAACCCCATTATATTCTACCTAAAGGATCGGACCATGCCATTGGAGAAAGAAGAGGCTCAAAAACTCAGAAGAAGAGCCGACCACTTCATCTTCCAGGATGATATATTATATAAACGTGGCCTTTCACTGTCCCTCCTAAGATGCATCGAAGGAGAATAGGCAGACTACATGCTTAGAGAAATCCATGAAGGTGTTTGCGACAATCATGATGGAGGCTAGTTTTTAGCACAAAAATGCTCAGACAAGGATACTACTGGCCCACATTGAAAAAGGATGCGCAAATAAAAAAATGCGATAAATGCCAGCTTTTTGCCACTATCCAAAGGCAACCCTCACAAGAATTGAGCGTAGTTTCTAGCCCCAGGCTGTTTGCAAATTGGGAGATCGACCTAATTGGACCTTTTCCTAATGGAAGAGGAAGTACCAGCTTTGCAATAGTTGCGACTGATTATTTCACGAAGTGAGTAGAAGTCGAACCGCTTGCAAAAATAACTAAAGCCAATACTTCATCTGCAGGTTCGAGATCCCTCATTCAATTATAATAGTAAATTGTAGACAATTCGATAACAAGAAGGCCAAGGAGATGTGTGAGAAGCTGGGTATCAAGAAACATTTCTCCTCCCCACATCATCCCCAGGCTAATGGGCAGGTTGAGACTGTGAACAAAACAATCAGGTACACCCTGAAAAGAAAGCTTGATGCCTCAAAAGGGGCATGGGTAGATAAGCTACCCCAAGTGCTTTGGGTAATTAGAACCACAAGTCACTACAATAGGGGAGACCCATTTCTCTATGACATATGGGATTGAGGCTATGAGCCCTGTCGAAGTGGGTCTTCCATCTCCCAGGCGAATACACTTCAATGAAATGATCAATGATAAGATGAGAAGGTGTAGATTAGACCTCCTCAAAGAGATGATGGATGATTCTCAAGTCAAAATGGCCATGTACCAATGGAAAATGACCAAGTACTATAACTCAAAAGTAAAGAAGAAGTCATTTAGGCTGAATTCATAGAGTGTTCTCTACTTCAAGGAATATGGATCAGGGACCCATGGTCCCAACTGAGAGGGTCCATACCACATATGTGAAGAGGTTCAACCTGAAACTTATAGAATCAAAGTTATGGATGGAAAGGCACAGCCTCATCCTTGGAACACAGAACACTTGCGTAAGTACTATCAATGATGTAAGACATTTTGTATAAATAACTTTGAATACAATAAAATGTGATCTTTGTTATTATTTTAAGTTATGAATCAACACTCTCTCTGGAAGACTAAGAGCCTCGAAATTATTTCACGAAGGGCTAGGAGCCTCGTCATTATTTTAAAAAGGCTAAGAGCCTCGAAATTATTTCGCGAAGGCTAAGAGCCTCGACATTTATTTTACAGAGGTTAAGAGCCTCGAAGTTATTTCATAAAGGCTAAAGAGCCTTCAAGGTAAAGAGCCTCTAAAGTATCAGAAGTAAATAAAACTAACCCCCTAAAGGTAAGCACCAGTTTATGTTGGAAACCTCGGAATGGGAAAACCTTCTGATCCTGTGTATTTCTGCACAAAACAAGGCATTTGAATAAAAGACTGAAGTTCTAAGAAAACCTCAGCTCAAACAAGCAAATAAGCTCTAAGAGAGCTTGAAGCTCTAAGAGAGCATGAAATTAAAAGAGTATGTTGATTGAAGCTCTAAGAAAGCATTGACTTAAGTAGTTATGTTGCAAACAAACAAGCTTGAAAGCGCGTCCGAAGTTAAAGGTGCACGACCTTCAATTATATGCTGAATGCTTGAATTATAATCTGATGCAGACCCGAGAGGGTATAACACAACTAAATTGACGTAAGCATGTTCGAAGTTAATCGCTATGACAACCCTGTTCGAAAGTGGTCAAGGCCTGCTATCTAACCTAATGATCCAATTTGATAAATTGTTTGATGTTCGTACAAGCTGGGAGAGTTAAGATCTGACCTATCAATACTTGTGAAATATTTGCAAAACTCAAATGAGTTAGTCAACGTGGATTACTCTTAAGCCCGACCCCGAAGATTGGAGAAGGTCTAACCACATCACTTATGTGTTCAAGTATTATTAATTTATCATACGTCGAATGTTGGTAACTTATTGAGGTCAGAAGTTATTAAGGTGCAGCAAGGTCAGATTGAAGTTAGCAATTATGTCAGGATAACATAGCAGAAGTACAAGAATTGCAGAACTCAAATAAGGAAGAACTGAACTTCATTAAATAAGAACAGAGTTACATTTACAATAGGCCGAAGCCTTAACACTTCAATAGAAAGTACATCGAATCCTATTGAGGTGGGGATTGGGGAGCCTCGAAGGGAACTATGGTACCAGGGGCCACTTTATCATCAGCGACCCCTTCAATAGCCTTTCCATCAAAGTCGATTACTTGGGCCCCTTCATCTGGTGTCTGAGGCTCTCCTTCCTCATCATCATTATCTTAAAGAAACTTAGCACTCAGTTCAGAAGTGTTATGCTGAGTGTGTACTTCTATCCATTCGATAACTTCAGTGTAGGCATACCTCATGCAGTACTTGCTGAAGCATTGGTATGCCTCAATCAAGTAGAAGTTAGCCATAAAGCAATCATCAGCTTTGTTGCTGGCACGCTTAGCATCATGTCAAACTGCCTTGTACGACGGCTATTGCGTGTGTTGAAAGTTGTAACCAAATAATTGCCCTCTCTTGAAAATTGAATGCAACATCATATCATTGAGGTACCATAATTAAGAATGCCTCGTTCCTTCCATAATCATTGGGAAATGGTAAACCCCTCGTAATTATCAATCTGAGGCTGTTTGTCAGCATCAGACCCTATCAACTTCCGAAACGAATGAAGGCACTTCGGATCAGTAAAAGAACTTCGGTTATATGGACCCACCTCGAATACATAAGGCAGAGCCTCCATGAATATGGCTTAGGTCAAGGAACATCAGAAAATACCATATTCTCTACCAAATAAACCACTTCGGACAACACTAGCAAGAGGCCCTGCGAGAGTCAAAACATCTTTCCTTTTGAAGAACTACGCAATGCTTGAACTCCATGCATTACATAAATAATCATGCATAGACTTTGGAGACTATTGTTAGCCCCCCAATCCGAGGTCCCAGCTCAGATTGCCACATGGACAGCCACATAAGCAACAGGTCCACGTGGGCTGGAAGCTAGCTGGAAGGTTAAGGGTAGAGAGTTGACAAAGTTGAAATTAAAGAAAATTGGTTCATCCGAGGTCCTTTATTGCTGAAGCAGAAGTTCCTTCAAACTATCTGAGGTCCAATGCACCAGAGATCTTTGAACCAAAGTTAACCTTGATCCACACTGAAGCCGACGTTGTTCCTTGTAACAGATTTGAAGATCTTTTAGAAGTGATTGATATGACATCTGTAATAAAATATGTTAGTATGTCAGCGTGTCAGCCTACAAATAGAATGACAGACCTTTTGTCAAACATTAATTGTAAAGAGGGGACAGTGATATGAGGCTTCAATCTAGGAAATATTGCCACGTGGCTTTGATTCAACGATCACCACGTTGGCCAGAGCAGTATAAATAAACTCACTTTGTATGGAAGAAGGGGGCATCTATGTAATCTTAGAATCAAATACTCAAAGTACTTTCATTCTCATGAAAGACACAAATTGAAGAAGATTTGCAAACCTTGTTCTTGACTTATTTTGTAAACACAAATAGCAAATACATCAAGATTCCAAGACAAAACTCCCTATTTCCATATCTATCCTTACACATATTCCATTACAAAAGAGAGATTTATTGTGAGAAATCTGTCCGGCATTCGTTGATAGTGCGATTGTCGTCATTACCAAAAATCGTCGATGTCTAAACATCTTCATCTCTTGTCGGAAAGTGCCTCTCGCGTCCATTCCAACCATACTACCATTCCCGTTCCAAGAGAAACGCGCCGGATTCGTACTTGACTTGATAAGAGTGGGCCCGATATCTATTGAGCTCATTTTTTGGGGTCAACACTGATCATTTTATCATATGTTATAGTTTTATGATCAACTAAACTTGACAACTGAATTGTGTACCATAAATGAATTATCATTCTAATGAATGTCAAATTACATAATTTACTTAGTATTAACTATCTTTTCCAGTTCCCCTTCTCCTTTGTCTTCTACAAAATCCAGATAGAAAAAGTCAAAACTTTTATGAAAGCAAGATTCTTAGGTTATGATTAAGATACCAAGAAGACATTACATGTTGTCATAAAATGTCACCTAAAAATTGCATTAATACTCATTGTCCTAATTCAATGAATTTTTAATTACATCATTTTATTTCATTGACCTTTATGTATCGTAATTAGTCTCTAATATTGCTTAACTGAAAGCACCAGCTGACTAATATCTACAGTCCTCCCATTCTCTTGGTTGAATTATTTCTTTCCACTGAAAAACTTGCAAAGTTTATACTCTTTTAGGATGATTAATTTCTCTTTTGAGCTTGATTTTTATGTTCTCTTTGATCATGGAATTGTAGGGCCGAGTACTGAAAAGTTACCCTTCAAAGTTCCTCTTAATAGCCCTTCAGTGCTTTTTGAGCGCCATACAATCATTCCTTGTTGCTGTTGCTTTTGTAAGAGATCCTAATGAATGGAAACTTGGATGGGATGTAAAACTCGTATCGATAGCCTATTGTGTAAGTAAAACATTATGTATTTTATTTTCGCAATTTACTTAAAATGAAAGAAATATTAACTTTGTAGATTTCGTGTGGGAATTTTTTGATGGGTCTAAACCTATTTGGGATGTTCTACACAGTATTTCAGTTTTACTTCATATTTTTTTTGAAAAAATAACTTTGTTTTCAATGGATAAGTGGTTGAAGTTCAATCTACAGACCTATCTCATCAAAAAGCTTAAGTTGTTAATAGAAGATAAATTTATTTATTTAAATTGTGCTTTCAACAAGCTCCTCATGCTCAGATTGTATTAATTTTATCAAAAAACATGATGCGTCCACCACTCCGCTTCTTGCTAGGAGACCGCATGATTGGCCAATGCATCAGCCAGCCTATTGACTTCCCTACGAAGTTCTGATAGTAATCTCCGACATGTAGTGTGCAGTGTGCCCATTGGGATCGAACCTTCCACGGCACCTTCATTGTTTCACAACTCACAGCTGCACCACATCGACCAAGTCACTTTCTAACCATTTGAGTTTCTAGACACTGCTCCATGCATAGCTTATAGCATGTGTAACCGCCAGTACCACAACTTCAAAGGACTAGCAAATAAACATCTCTCTTTTCCGCCATGAAATAGCAAAATGATTACTCATTGGAATTGAGCGAATATTAATTTAAATTTGTAAGTTATTCATTTGTGCTCTTTACCAATATTCTTGACAGGGAATAGTGGTGACTGGTATTGCATTTTACTTGCAAACATGGGTCATTGAAAAGAAGGGTCCTGTCTACCTTGCCATGACAACTCCATTGATCCTAATATTTACAACTGCTGCGTCCTCATTCCTCTTTGGAGAGATAATTAGTCTTGGAAGGTAAGTTATTATATCTTTGCAAAGTGTGGGTAAGTAATTTAAAAACTTCAATTTATAGAAACACGTGTACTTCATCTTCTAATCATCTACGGCCAAGTCAGGGTGACAGAATTCCCTTTACTCATGACTTTTTTCTAACGCTAATCTATTCTTGAGTCCATATGGACCCGTTGTTTATTTCTTTTATTTTTTGCATTTCTAGTGTCTTGGGAGCACTTTTGCTAGTTGGTGGACTTTATTTTGTGCTTTGGGGAAAGACTAAAGAGGAAGAAAGGAAGAAGGCAATTTGTCCAGCAATAATTGATGCTGAGAAAGCCAATGGAGGATCAAAGGAAGAGACCACAACATAAGTAAACATATAGATACAGGGTGGCGGATCTAGAATTTTGAATGAGTACGAGTGGTCGTTAACCGTTGACAACCGTAATAATAACCAATGTCATGAACTGAAATTACTTATATCATAATTCGAATTGTAAATGTGGTTTTACATTATCTACTAGTCTAATAATATTTATCGAATAACAATTTGAAGTTTGAAAAATGTGTCCAATTATTTATATTCTTTGTTCGATTTTGTTAATAATTTCAGTATTACAAAAAAAAATGACTTTTAAAAGGTTGAATTTTAGTTAAATTTTTTTAATAACAATGGGGGAATATATCTATTATTTGATTAAAGAATATATAGCATTTTGTTACGTAAAATGTCACAAATGTTATAGTGGTCAAGTGTTTTATAATTCCAATGGAGATCACAAGTTGGAATCCTCTAATCGCATCAATTTTTATAATACATATATGCTCCAAAATGATGAGAAATATTAACCTAAAATAATTGCCAAAAGAATTTGCTATACAAGAATTTCGTATACTAGTATGGTACTGAGACCAATTGAACCACAAAAACCTTTGTGAATAAAAGGAAATCACATATATATATTCAAATAATAAATACATTGACCCAAAAAAATTGAAAATCGACGAATCCAATATAGACGACCGCCGGAGCTCGCCGGATGTTGGATTCGCCGCTCTAAATACAATTACACACATATATACATGTATGAAGGAGGGTAGTTTAAAATTCTTGTTTTGCCTCCACGTATGCTTCCCAATGGCACATACAAGAAACTAGCTTTTCACATATTTACCATCGGTCATTAGTAATCAGAAACAGGTTATCCGTTGGCAAAAGTAAATAGCATTTCACCTACAGTAATCTGCAATGGGTTTCCCATTGAAAAGGGTGATAGCTTTTGACCAACAAATATTTTGTGCTTAATGTTGTCATTTAACATCTGCATCACTCACACTTGCGGACTTTCCGTCTCTGTTATCTTACCAAGTTGAAAGCTTTTCCTTCATATTCTTGTGAGTGTCCAACTAATCATTTTATCATAGTTTATGATTGAAGAAACTAGGTAATTATTGCATTTTGTCATAAATTGTCACATTAAACATATCATTAATTCTCCTTGTACTAATTTGATGAAAAATTTAATAAATTTATACCAACTGATAAATCATTTTATTCCATTAACCTTTATTTCTCGTAATTAGTCTCCAATAGTTCTTGACTGGAAGCACCTGACTAATCCTAAAACCGTTCTGTTAACTGGTTTTCAGAATGTGCCGAAAAAACTCGCAAAATTTATATGCTTTTTAAGATGTTTAATTTCTCTTTTGAGCTCATTTTTATGTTCTTTTTGATCATGGAACTGTAGGGCCATGTAATGAAAAGTTACCCTTCAAAGTTCCTCCTAACAACCCTAAAATGCTTTTCGAGCACCATACAATCATTCTTTGTTGCTGTTGCTTTTGTAAGAGATCCGAATGAATGGAAACTTGGATTGGATGTAAAACTCATATCAATAGCCTACTGTATATCCTGACTATGTATTTCATTTTCGTGATTTACTTAAAATGAAAGCAAATATTAAATTTGGAGATTTCGTGTGGGAATTGAACGGATTGGTGACTAATTCCATATTTGAAAAAAAAAAAAAAAATTAACTTCGTTTTTAATGGATAAGTTTTTGAAGTTCAATCTGCAGAATTATTTTGTCAAAAAGTTTAAGTTGTTAGATGGAAAGTAAACTTATTTATTCAAATTGTGTTTTCAACGCACCCCTTATGTTTAGGTTGTATTATTTTTATCAAAAAACTTGATGCATGCACAATCATTATACCGTGTGTATATGTTAGGATTTTTTATAAAAATTGAATTCAACGTGAACACAAATGAGAGTGTTGAAGACTGCATGTAAATAAATATTTCTCCTTTTTAGTGAAATAATAAAATAAAGGATATTCAAGACTTAGCGGGTGCATTCAATTAGAACTTTTAAAATTTTTTGAATATTTAAAAAGTTTAAGTGTATTCAATTGAAATTTTTGAAAACTTTCTAAAATTTTAGGTGTATTCAATGAAGACTTTTATAAATTTTTAAAAAGTCTCTAAAAGTCAACCTATTGCCTTCTTTGCGTATTCAATTAAAATTTATAAAAGTCTTTATAAGTTATGAGATATTCAAATTAAGAATGACTTTTGGGGATTTCTATATATGCTTCAGTACTCCACTTCTTATTTGGAGACTACGTGATTGACCAATGCATGAGCCAGCCTATTGCCTTCTTTGTGTATGTGCGAAGTTTTGACACTCATTTGGGACATGTAGTGGTGTATTCAATCGAGATTTTTAAAGACTTCTATAGACTTTTTTAAATGGGTGACTTTTGTGGATTTTATGGACTTTTAAATGGTTTCTATAGATTTGTTAAAAATTAATAAAAGTCTTTCATGGATTTCTACAGTGATTAAAGATTTTTAAAGACTTTTCATCTTACAAATTCATTATATAATTGGAAAATTACAATCTTTCTTACCACCTAATTAACATTGTTGAGAACCATGATGTCGCAAAATTTTCTTGGGTAAAGTCACTAGTCACGGCTTAGTCATTCAATTTTGGTGCAAAATAAAATAATAAAAAACTTTTACATCAATTTCTAAAAACATAACCAAATTTTTTTCACGAAATTAACATAAATTCTAATAATACAAATTGTTCTTAACAAAAAAAGAGAATATATGAATGACATGGAATTCTATGTTTTGAAACAACTGCTTATAATTCCAATTCAAAAATAATTATATTCATATAGGATAAATCTAAATTGATTATAACAAATGAATTGAAGAGATATGAGAAAATCCTAGAATTGAATGAAAAAAGACATTCATTTTTTTTGGGCTCTAAATCTTTACAAATTTGAGAGTATATGAGAGATTTTCTTTGAAATTTGTATTTATATTTTTCACCAAAAAGTCTCCAAAAGTTTAGCAAGTAGAGAATTCTCCAAAAGTTACTGTTTATTTGAATACCTCATCATTTATAGAGACTTCTAAAAAGTTTCAATTGAATATCATGTGATTTTTAGAGATTTTTTAAAAGTTTATAAAAGTCTCAGTTGAATACACTAGAATTTTTAGAGTGTTTTTAAAAGTTTCAATTGAATACACCTAAAATTTTTAAATCCTCAAAAGTTTTTAAAAGTCCCAAATGAATACACCCCTCGTAGTTAAGGCAACTCGCCCCTTGGGATCGAACCTTCCACGACACCTTCATTAATGTTTCACTACTAAACAGCTGCACCACATAGATCGAGCCGCTTTCAAACAATAGCTGTTTCAGGTCCCTTCTCCATGCATAGCTTATGGCATGTGTAACCGCCGGTACCTCAACTTCAAAGGACATATTTCTCTCCCTTTTGCTAAGAAATAGTAATATAGTTACTCAGGGAAAATGAGGGAATATTAATTTTAAAATTGTAAGTTATTTACTTGTGTTTTTACTCATATTCTTGACGGAGAATACTGGTGACTGGTATTACATTTTATTTGCAAACGTGGGTCATTGAGAAGAAGGGTCCTGTCTACCTCCCCTTGACAACTCCATTGATTCTGATATTCACAACTGCTGCATCAACATTCCTCTTTGGGGAGATAATTAGTCTTGGAAGGTAAATAATTATCTACCCTCATTACCATTAACCACATTAATTACCTCCAAATTAAGGACTATTCTCCATATCTTTACAAAATGTAGGTAAGTAATTTAAAAACTTCAATATATCGAAAAACGTGCATACACAACCTTTAACCACCGAAAAACCAAAAGAGATGTTTAACCATACTTAAAAGCTTTTTTTGGCTGAATTTCTTTGAAAAGTTAAGCACGATTATAATTTTTTGTTTGCATTTTAGCGTCTTGGGAGCACTTTTTCTAGTTGGAGGACTTTATTGTGTGCTATGGGGAAAGACTAAAGAGGAAGAAAGGGAGAAAGGAATTTGTGCAGCCATAATTGATGCTGAGAAAGCCAATGGAGGATTAAAGGAAGAGACCACAACATAAATATACAATATATATTCATTCGAGTGGGGAAGGTAGTTTAAAATTCTTGTTTTGCCTCCACATTCATGGGATATGATTCTCAAATGGGCATGCGATTCATAGTAGGTGTCGGATCCACCTTTTTTTCTTCCCTCATGTAAAGTTAAGTTCTATGCTGAATTGTCTATATGTCGTGTTTGTTTGTGAGAGACTATTAGAAGTGAAAAATGATTTCCTTTTGAAAAATTATGTTTGTTTGCCGCATTCTAAACCTATTGTGAGTTTCTCAACACTACAATAAGCAACTAATTGTCTAATTTGTGGCCAAATAATTAAATAATGCAATGGGTATACAAAATTTGAGTAGAATTATATA
>CAIGRB010124014.1:191552-227746 GCA_903798255.1 Fraxinus quadrangulata | reverse complement strand
CAAAATGGACGACACGTGAAAGTGGTTAGGTGACCGAACAACATCAATTGTTATTCAACGAGATATTAGATATGAAGAGCTTGTACACATATTATTCGATTAATTGAATATTGATAGAATGAAGTTTCAAATTCAATTGAAATTTAAAGTTTCGAACATGAATATACCCACTGCTGATGTACCCAACGATGAGAATTTGCAATGGTACATTTATGTTCATACAAAAGCAGCCTTGTGTATAATTACATATCAATATGATGCTGGAGAGCATGAAGTGCATGTTGGAGTTGACCATTTTTCACCAATAGAAGATGCATTGTGTGGACGTGACAAAGTGGGTGTGTGCAAACTACAAGAGTCACGGATGATTCATAATACGGATGTAAGTTTAGGTGAAGGGAATTCGTATATTGGAAATGAAATTTACTCGAATGAAGAGGACATTGAGGAGAATTAGATCTTCTTTAGTAAGAAACAGTTAAACACAAGGCTTCGACTGAAGGCTTCGACAGAGAAGTTTCATTTTAAGGTTAAAAAGTCGAATCTTAGATCTCTTACTGTGTGTTGCGTCGATACCACGTGCCATTGACTAATGCGAACTTCTAAGATAAAAACTTCAGACATATTTAAGATTCGAAAGTACATACCTGAGCACACATGTTCGTTAGACGTTCGACGATATGCACAAATTCATGCAACGAGTGCACTAATTGGGCATCACATAATGCAACGATTGAATGATGCAAACCAACCATACGTTCCTGCCGATATTATCGACAATATGGAACGTGAGTTTGGTGTACTAATTACCTACAATAAAGAGTGGATGGGTAAGGAGAAGGGCTTTCAAATTCTTCGTGGTTGACTTGAAGAAAGTTTTCAGAAATTGCCGTCATACTATCACATGTTAACTGATAGAAACCCAGGAACCGTCGCACACATTGATCTCGATATCAACAACAGGTTCTTGTACTTCTTCTTAGCATTCGAGTTGAGAATACGTGGTTTCGAGAGTACATGAGATCGGTAATTTGTGTTGATGGGAGTCATTTGAAGGGTAAGTATAAGGGAACACTACTAGTAACTGCAGCGCAAGATGCCAACATGCAAATATATCCTATTGCTTGGGGTGTTGTCGATGGGGAAACAAATACATCGTGGTATTGGTTCTTCAAGAAGTTGAAAGATATCATTGAAGACTCAAATTAGCTAGTGTTTGTGTCAGACATGAAGAAGAGCATTAAGCGGCCCATTACGAGGCTATTCCCGCTTTCTCACCATGGTGCTTGCATATAGCATATCGAGAAAAACCTTATTACTAGGAATAGTAGTAGCAATGTTATTTTTTTTTAGTTCAAGTATGCAGCGCTAGCATACCGTCTTTTCAAATTCGAGTAGTTCATGACATAGATTATAACTATTCAACCAACTGTGGCTTCTTATTTGGAACTTCCTGGTTTCTCCACCTGGTCATGGGCAAATTTCATTGGTAATAGGTACAACATCATAACTAATAATAGTGCGGAGTCACCAAATGCAATCCTCAGGCGACAACGAAGTTTCCCCATAACCCCGTTGGTCGAAAACATTGCGTCGTTTATGCAACAATGGTTTTTCGATAGGAGAAACGCATCTACCAAATGCCATAGTGCCTTGACACAAAAATGGAGGAGAAATTGAGAATGTCGTTTGACGTCGGTGCAACCTTGCAAGTACGAAATTTGGAAGAATTCATTTTCGATGTTGGTGTATGTGCAGAAATGTATATTGTTGACCTTATAGGTAACACATACTTGTGCTGAGAGTTTTAGATACGACAAATTCCATGTGCACATGCATCCCGAGCTGCTTGCGCAAACGATAAATCACTATATGACTTGTACTCCCCTTACTACACCACGAAGTGTTGGCGAGCAGCGTACATAGAAGTGCTTTATCCCTACCCTTACCTCAGTTTAATCCAACTTCCTTATGGAATTCGTTTGATCGAAGTGTTTCCCCCAAATATATGTAGAGCACCAGGTCGACCTCCTACACAACTTAAACAGTCAAAAATTGAAAGGTCGACCAGCACACGAAAATATGGCCGATGTGGGGGGGTCTGGATACAACAGGCAAACATGTAGAAACCCGACACCTTTGAGTAACATGTGCACTTGAATGACATTGTGTATTTTGACCGTGAAATGATTTGATAACATAGATTCTCAATATTTTGAAAAAAGAAATTGATGCATTACACGTTTTCTATCTTTTTTGTGTCCAATTTTAATTCTCTTAGTATATTAATCAAGGGTTTCCTTTCATTACTTCATGACTGAAATTTTCTTCATCATTGTATACACAATTTGGTAATATGTACAAAGGAAGCCATGAAATACTCATTTTCCTAAGTCACTCGACACACAAAATGGTAATCACAACAAAAGCAGGTCATAACTGTCTGCATGTTGTAGTTCACTACATATACAAAATGGTGATTACCACAAAAATTACCCATTACCTATATGGATTTTTACGTCACTACATATACTTCAACATTTCACTTACGCCGATTGCATCTTCTACATATCCTCCACAACGAAATGGCATGAAGATATCTCACTGTCATCCTCGTCGTCGGAGCTTATGATGATTACATCTTCATTTACGTCGGGAATTGCTCCAACATTGTCATCCAACAAGACGTGGTGTGCTTTTAGTGGGACTTCTACATGAACGATCTCATGATCGTCGATACGATCACCCACTCCAACTTCGAACGACTCAATTTCTTTATTTAGATCCGAAAACAGAATGGGATGAAGGCTTGCCCTACGACGACGGTTCCCCAATTTAGGAACATATGAAACAAAAAAATTGACATCTTTCGAGTCGATGACAATTGGATTGTCCGCGAACACCCCGGTGGGAAGAAGTTAATAGCAACATCGATATGAGGAGTTTCTTGGGTTGATGAAGACATAATCAATGGAAGAACTTGTTAATGTTAGTGATTTCGTATTCAAGCCAAGGCCATTGTTTTATAGTGGAGGAGTTCGTGTTCTTCAATACATTCAGTGTTATCTCACCAACCCATTATCTATTTCTATTTACATTTGATTGACACTTATTTCACATCATGGGGTGTAGACCTTATACTTGTGATATGAGGAGTTTCTTGGATTGATGATGGCATAATCAATGGAGTAACTTATTAATGCTAGTAATTTTATATTCAACCCAAGGCCATTGTTTTATAGTGGATGAGTACATATTCTTCAATACATTCAATGTTATCTCACCAACTCATTACCTATTTCTATTTACATTTGATTGACACTTATTTCACATCATTGGGTGTAGACCTTGTATTTATGATATGAGGAGTTTCTTTAATTGATGAAGACATGATCAATGAAACAACTTGTTCACACTAGCAATTTCATATTGAAACCCAGATCATTGTTTTCTGATGGATCTATACATGTTTTTCATACCTGTTATCATTTTCTCATTCAGTGGGTTAGATTGCCTTTTTTTCTCTACATTTCAAGTCGTTCTCGACACTTGAACAGTTGTTATCGACATTTATTTTCGGATCTTCTTGACACTTGACATTACATTTGTCTAGAACGACATCGATTGAAACAGGAGAGTTCTCTATATTTCATACGGTTTTCTCAACTTTTGATCTGTCGTTCTCAATATTAAATACTTGCCAATCACGACACGTGATATTTCAACTGTCAGGAACTACAATTCATAAATGTATGGATAATTTAATACTCGAACAGCATGCAAGTAACTGAATGACATTAAATACCAGTTTCTCCATTTCAAGTGTACATCAACACTAAGAACTATACCATCAACCAAAATATCTGCCTAATGATGGTAAACAAAACGACAAATGTGAATGCTATTTCCAAAAACAAAACCATGCTATGCCAACATTGTAACTGTAACTACGCATCCCTCTTACCCTTTTGACGACTAGATCGTGTAAATGGAGTTCGCGTGTTAACACTAGGCACCTTAACCTTGATGGAAGGCATGTAGAAATAACCGAATCGAACAAGACAAATAATAGAAGAACCTACAAAAGAAAAGTCAGATATGCAAGAATAAAATCCATGTTCTGCGAACAAAATGCTAAATTGTCAAAAGTGGACATTTCTTGAAATGTTGTTATGAAATATATATAATTTTCAGAACAAAAAAAAAAAAAGAAATATGGACATTACTACAATAGCAAGTAAGGGTTCTTATAAATTAATCGTAAATCCAATATTACCGAGAGCAATAATAACACGAAACAAGCAAAAAACACACAATTTGAATTATTATATGAGAACATTGGTAATAGTAGTCGAATTTGAAATTTTCATTATGGGCATTTTGGTCTAAATTTTAGTAAAATAGACATGTAAGAAATTTTGGCCATTTACATGCAAAAGTGGACAATTTTTGAAATTTCCACTTTATGGCATATTAAGAAATTGCTTTTGAACATATTAATCAATTAGTCTGTAATAAAATTTTGGTGTTCTGATTTTGGTTCAATTTTTCTTTAGAAAACATTTGAACTTGTTGACAGTGCTATATATTTTGATGCATTTATTATAAAAATGTGGAACTTTTGAACTTTCAATCATTAAGTGCATGAAATATTATGTTATTGAATAAGTATGAGATGCTAACTTCAGAATGTCACATGCATAATTATGATTAGCAATCATCTTAGGACAACTAAACTTTGTTGCCCCATCAATTAAGGAGTTTCTTAAATTTGTCCTAGTTTTAAGCACAACTAAACATTCTATTTCACTTATTCATTCACAATTATATGTCCATAATTTTCATACAGCTTCAAAGGTACTTTCAGTCAGCTCAAACTAACCATAATTCCCACCCTACCCTTCAATTGAAAAATAAGATATTTGAACACTGAATCTATCTCTTACTATTTTAACTTCCAATCGCTGACCTGAAATGGAATTGCCATTTGCAAACAGAGGATCTAATTGAAGTTACAACAGAAACACGCATAATGAAAAATTTACCATAATTTCAGTGCTCAAACGAGATTAGTTTATTCAGAAAAGCTTAATCATTTCTAAAGCCAGATCAGTTTAAAAATAATCTCTTAACGAAGCCAATTTTTTCTACTAGCACTCCTGTATTTTCATTAGCTAAAGGAGAAGTGCGTAGTAAACATATTTTCAGCAATTTTTCCTATGTGTACCAACAGGCACACGAGAAAAGAATTAATCTTCTACAGCTACAAAGAATATTAGAACAAAAATTTAAATCTAAATTCCCAATATACAACCACAGACTAGAAAAGAATCTACAAAAGGAATGTCCTAATTACTTTTGAATGAACCCAAATGCACAAAAGCTAATTCTTCTTAGCTGAATATAAATAGACAGATTAACATGCCTTTCTTATTTATACTTTAATCAAAATCAAGCGGAAACATATATAACTGATAAATGATACGAAAATTTTCTCGAAATAAAAAGAAATTGGAAGATATATGAGAAATTTATAAGGCGTTGAAATTTGAATTTGGCTGCCGAAGGGCTTTGTTAATTTATGAATTATGATGGGTTCGTATTGCTGGAGGACGGAGGTTGATTCACGATTTTCTCTCTCACGATCGGACCTTCCAGTTTCCACTGCAGTACGGGCGCACAGGGGCACAACTACAGCTTCTTATGTCTGCCCTTAATGCTGGAAATGTGGAAGGAAGTAATTAAAGTCAAATTTTAGGTTAAAGAAAAAAAGGACAAAACATAGGCTCCTAAAAAATTTGGGCTTGAAGGGCCTTCGCCTCAGGCCCGGCCCTCACTTCTCTCTCTCTTAAAATATGATTGACTATGTATTTATGATCTTGCCTTTTGAACAATAGAACTACCATCGAGATTTACATTCATAATTATTTTGAGGATAAAAAAGTCAAATTATTGTTTGCATTCTTCAAAAGAAATTAAGAATTCACCATCATCAACGGCAAAGCTATTGAACTCTTATTTGTTCGCGGTTGTCTTTCTTACTCTCGTTAATGGTACTGCATAAATTCACCCTTTTTCTTACTTTTTTTCTTTTCACAATTCGACCTTGACATACTTTCAGTGAGAGAGAATAGATAACTCGTATTGTTGTGGTTGTTATTGTTCCTCACAAAATTTAATTTATTATTATTATTTATTCATTNCCCCCCCCCCCCCCACTCCCCCCCACGAAACTGTCAAATTGTCGAACAAGTCAAACTCATGTTACACCTTGTCTTATAGGAGAACTCCTGCCTTCTAAGATAAATTTTATCTTTCAGGAGAGAGCCTGCCTTCCAAGAACCCCATGAATCGAACCCGCGACTTCTGAGCTGTCAGCATTGAAGACCCTCATTCTTTGTCAGATGGAATGTGCCCGGGGGCAAAATTTAATTTATTATTGCTTCTAACCTTCTTGGTTTATGTTGTAGAGGCCACAAAGTTTATGGAGTCCCTTATAATCACGGATTTAATCCTGAGGCAGGCACCTTTTGTTTCAACATCATTTTTTTCCCCAGAAAACACACACTAGGAGATTCTTATTTATTTATTTGCTTAATTTGATAACTGAAAAATAATATGATTTTCTTGGAACGCATTCTTTTAGTCGTTAGCAAAGCCAGAAGAAGCTCATTATGGTGGAGGGAGTTGTGAATCCTGAACTGAATCATGGTTAAAGGGCAGGATAATATTCGGAGATGCGAAAATAGTGCATCAAGAATCCAAGGACAGCAACAAATACATTGTTGCCTCCAACAGAATTTGATAGCTTTACACAGAAATTTAACTTGGAGAAGGATAAACTTTACGTGTTTTCAGGTATATATCTATATTTCCAAAACCTTGAAATAAAATTTAAAATGTATAGAAAAATAATATGTTTTAACATTTACGATATATTTGGTATACTAAACGTAAAAGTCCACTCTAGGAACGGATTTAATGTGGAGATAGTAGGATCAGTTGCCCACACACTAAATTTAAAATTTCCAATTTTGTTCAAGATTTTCAAAAAAATCCTTATAGTTTTCAATTTTGCCCCCACAATTAAAATTTGGTGAAAATTGCCCCTTCAATTCTCTTATTTTAACTCCGTCGCTGATCCACTCTAACTACTAAACATGTCTTTCATGTATATATCATGCTAGTGACACATTTTGTATGGTAGACTCGATGATTTTAGACAATATCAACTATGCACTCTTTAGTCTAGTACAATACTACATATCGTAGTTTTCTTTGAATAGTTTTTTTTAATTTTTTTTTTTATCTTATCGTAGCTTGGTTACAGGTAAGCCAAGGAATTCTCACATAGTTGCCAAGTTCAAGACACAAACTGGCTATGAAACTACTGGATGGGTTATGGCCCAAGAGGGTTGGTCTATTCTCAAGGGTGGGACAATTGTTAATTCTTCCGGCTCCGCACACCTCTATTTTGAGGTAAGTAGTTACCCCACTTACCCTACATGTTTTTTGACGATTTTACAATTATCGACCATGCATATACTTTTTAGTACAATTCGTGATCATTCATATACATTTTTCTACTTTTTTTTTTTTAATCTTTTAGACCGAAGATACATCAATTCGTACTATGGCAACTAGCATTTAGTTGCAACCATTTACACATTAAGAGTGGAAGTCTTGTTACACCTCGTCAATGAGGCTCCCGTAAGAGCCACGTGAAAAAAACACATTGCAAAAATATATGAGCACGGGTGCCACGTGGATGTTGTGACGCATCAATTTTGGCTGAGACGAACTCATATGACGAAACCAGATCCATTAGTTGCAATCGAGCCGCTTCAGCTGAGGCAAACCACACTAGAGGTACAAGAGACGATCTTTATGAAAAATTTTATTGCAAGTGGATGATTTGACATGTCACTGAAAAAGACTATCCAACTCAATCAATTAGTCATATCAAGTCTTACATCGTCGTCAAAAGCTTTTGACAAAAACATTAAAAAATAATTTTGATAAAGAATTGCAATTCATTGGTAGTTTCAGCTAAAAATTAACTTGATAGAGGGAGTGGCCTTCTTAGGGAAAATTACTAAACAATTGACTGAAACAGTGTACAACAGAAGCGTTTGTAGTCCAACGGTTAGGATAATTGCCTTCCAAGCAATAGACCCGGGTTCGACTCCCGGCAAACGCATGCTGTAGAATTCTTGTTCTTATCTCTTTTGTTAACTTATTGCACCGTGTTTCGCTAAAATGATTTGCTTAATCATCCCTTTTATTTGCTTGATCATTAAGTAGTTTTCCTTGAACATTCAAGGCTCCATTTCGACTTAAATGATTTGCATGATTCTCTTTAATCTCCCGATTTTCTTCTTCAAAATATCTTTTAATTAACTAGTTTTTTTTCGCGTGTGACTAATTATGCATTTATCACCTTTTATGAACAGAATTTACTATTGAGATTTTACATGTTTTGTTCTTAGTTATTTAGTATAAAATGGTCGTCATATTGTTGTTAACATTCTTCGAAAGAAACTAACAAATCGCTATCAGCAATGGTGAAGTTTATAGCATCTTGTTTATTCGCAATTTTCTTTCTGGCTCTCGATTGTGGTATTACATAAATTCATCCGGTTTCTTTCTTTTTCTTCACAAAATTTAATTTATTATTACTTCTAACCTTCTTGGTTTATGTTCTACAGGCCACAAAGCTTATGCGGTCCCTTATGATTACAGATTTAATCCCAAGGCAGACTACCTTTTGTTTTAACATCTTTCTTCAAGAAACACATACACACACACTAGGAAATTGTTGTTTTATTTTATTTTTTTGCTTAATTTGATAACTAAAAAATAATATGATTTTCTGGGCATGAATTCTTTCAGTGTTTAGCAAAGCCAGAAGAAGCTCATTATGGTGGAGGGATAGTTGTGAATCCTGAACTGAATCTTGGGCTGAAGGGCTGGACAATATTCGGAGATGCAAAAGTCGAGCATCAAAAATCCAAGGACGGCAATAAATATATTGTTGCCTCCAACAGAAATACAACGTTCGATAGCTTTACACAGAAATTTTACTTGGAGAAGGATAAACTTTACGTGTTCTCGGGTATATATCTATATTTCCATGACCTTGAAACAAAATTTATAATGTATAGAAAGCAATATATTTTAGCAGTAATGATATGTTTAGAATACTGTGTTTTCCTCTTCTTTGAAACGGTTTCATTAATTTATGTTATGTTATTTATTTTTTGTAGCCTGGTTTAGCGTAAGCCAGGGAAATGCTCACATAGCTGCCAAGTTCAAGACAAAAACTGGCGAAGAAACTGCTGGATGGGTTATGGCCAAAAAGGGTTGCTGGTCTATGCTCAAGGGTGGCATAGTTGTCAATTCTTCCGGACCGGCACACCTCTATTTTGAGGTAAGTAGTTGCACCCTCAAACCCACATGTTTTTTAACGATTGTACAGTTCCCAGTCACTCATATACTTTCTTGACTCATATATCGTGTTAGACCGAAGATACATCAATTCATATTATGGCGGATAGTATTTCGTTGCAACCATTTACACATGAAGAATGGAAGTCTCACCGAGATCAAAGCATTGAAAAGGTAAGCGTGTGTGTATTAAGTTTGAATCACCATTCACTACCCTCTAATTTCACCAAAAATAAAATAAAAAAATTTCCAGGTACGCAAGAGCAAGGTGAAATTCCAAGCTGTCGATCAACATGGCAAAGCATTAGCCAATGCTACAATCACCATTAAACAAAATCTTCCAGGTTTCCCCTTGGGTTGCACGATGAACCCGCTCATCCTAGACAATACTGCGTACCAAAAGTGGTTCACACCCAGGTTCAGATACACAGTATTCGAGAACGAGTTGAAGTGGTATATGAATGAGCCCTCCCGTGGCAAGGAAGACTACGGTCCCGCTGATGCCATGCTCAAGTTTGCCAAGGCAAACAACATTAAAGTACGAGGTCATAACATATTCTGGGATAATCCGAAACTCCAACCTAATTGGGTGGGGGACTTTCTACAGATGACCTACGAATTGTTACAGATCACAGGATAAATTATGTAATGAGTAGATACCTGGGGCAGATGATCCATTGGGATGTTTCGAATGAAAATTTGCATTATTCGTTCTTTGAGGACAAATTTGGAGCTAACGCATCAACTATATTCTACAAGAAGGCGAACCAGGTTGATGAGAACACAATTCCATTTCTGAATGATTTTAACACGATTGAGGAAAGTGGAGGTCTAGCCTCACCAGCTAAGTATTTAGCAAAAATCGGTCAAATTAGAGAAGAAGGTTATAACGGTCCTTTGGGAATTGGATTAGAGGGTCACTTTACAGTTCCAAATCTTCCTTACATAAGAGCTTCACTTGATCAACTTTCTTCTGCAAATCTGCCCATTTGGCTTACTGAAATGGATGTTGATTCCAGACCTGACCAGGTACGTGACTCTCGTAAATTCATCTTTATATTTCATGAGTCCTTTTCATATTTCGAGTCCCCACGCCCAGTCATAAATTTCGTATGCTCTTCATCACTATCTCCGTTTTCATCTTTGGAATATGCTAGTATAGGACCAAAACCATTATTCGGGATGTCAAAACCCTCGTCAATATCTTCATGTCTATGCCCAAATGCATCGTCTGCATCACGAAGGTGTCGTGCAGATAAAACAAAGCTAGGTGCACATGCCCTAAGTGTATAGCTTTGTGACTTCAAATCACTATGTTTTGCAAACTAAGGCTCAATTTTACTAAAAGGCAGGACAATTGCATCAACTCTTTAGACGTATTTGATACACAAGACTACTACAGCAAGAGAGATATATGCTTTAGTACAGATAACGAACATCCCTTTTCCGACCAGCTAATTAAAGTGAAGATTGATACTAATAGTGTTTTATTTGTGCAGGCATTGTATTTGGAACAGATTCTAAGAGAAGTTCATGCACATGCGGGAGTACAAGGGATAATGATATGGGGAGCATGGACTCCTACAGGATGCTATAGAATGTGTTTAACAGACAATAATTTCAAAAACTTGCCGACTGGAGATGTTGTGGACAAGCTCATGTCAGAATGGGGACTTGGTACTCGTTTAAAAGGAACCACAGATTCTAATGGTCACTTCGAAACCTCATTGTTTCATGGAGAATACCAAGCTCAAGTTTGTCACCCATCGCTACTGAAATCGACTAACAACTTGAAAAGGTTCAACGTGGTATCAATGCCCGAAGTTGATCAAAGAAAAATGATGGTCGTAATCCATGCAGGAGTCCATAAATAATAAAAGAAAATAAATGTCTTTTGACTACAATATCTATATGTATACTCAGGATTCCTTTTTAATCATGATATTCAAGAGCTATAAAACTAAAAGATTGAAAAACAATATCGATGTCTGAATCTGGATACGACCTAGCACGCCAATAGACATTACCTCCATTGTCCTCTATGAGAATGTCACTTACACACCTGGAATGCGTACGAGGGGCAAAAGACCGTAGCCACTCCAAGCATAGAAGGGCGAGGGAAGGCTGTGATTGTTTCTGGCATCTTGTTTACTCGCGATTTTCTTTTTGACTCACGTTTGCATATCTATTGATTCAACGGATTGGATTGGACGAGGCACTATTGCAAAATTATGAACTTGTCGACTGATGTTCTATGAATTGAGTATTTATTATTGCCTCTAAGACTGAGATTTCTTAGAGTGGCATGTGTTGGCATGTTCAAGTACATGGAGAAACTATAGTATCTTTTGAATGATTTTAAACGCGATTGATTATGAGTCTTATAGAGAAAGTAATAATATTTAACGCATTATTGTAGTCGGTCTTAAATATCTAGATTTTGTTCTTCCAAATTTGTGTTGCAATCAAAGAGACCAGATTTGTAGATTATCTTAATACTTTCTTCTTTTTTTAGAGCAATAATCGGAACTCGTGGAAGAAATGGAAATTGATTCTTACAGTTACACAGTCACCTCATCGACGAGATTTGATTAACACGGCTGTGAAAGGCTCTAAAAGGTGAATTGTATGTAATAAATCAGCATGCTATCCTAACTTGCTATCCTGAACAAAATAATTGGTCAAAAGGGGCATTCCGAGAATCGAACTCGGGACCTCTCGCACCCAAAGCGAGAATCATACCACTAGACCAAATGCCCAGGTTTGATAATCTTGTTTCCTTTCATTTTATAGAAAATAAATGGTAAACAAGAGATTTGCAAAATGAATATCAAAGTAATTGGGGGCATTCCGAGAATCGAACTCGGGACCTCTCGCACCCAAAGCGAGAATCATACCACTAGACCAAATGCCCAATTGAGATGTAACGTCGGGGCTTACTTTATATAACAATTTAATATAAATGCCATTATCGACAATTGATTTAAGCTGTGCAAGCAAGTGGAACCCTAAAATCCCAAATCAACTCCACTATTTTCTTTCACAGATTTTCTCAACCGAAACCCAGCTCCAAAGTTTTATTTGATTGGAGAGATGAAGCGGAGTGGAGACGACGTAGCAGAGAAGCTTGATGGAGCAAAGAAGCCTGTATTTCTCACGAAAGCCCAGCGAGAACAGATTGCCCTTCAACGCCGCCAAGAAGAAATCGCTCAACAGAAACGCAAAACTGAACTTTTCCTTCAAAGCAACAACGACTCAAAATCCTTTTCTTCTTCCGACCGGGACAGGGACCGAGATTTGGACCGCCGGTCTTCACGTGACCATGATAGGGAAAGGGAGAGGGAGAGGGAGAGGGAGAGGGGTCGGGATGTGGAGCGAAGGAATAGAGAGAAAGAGCGCGAGGAAGAGCACAAGGCACGCGAGCGTGCTCGATTGGAGAAATTGGCCGAGCGAGAGCGTGAGGTGGAATTGGCTGCTATTAAGGAACAGTATTTGGGGTCTAAGAAACCTAAGAAACGGGTGATTAAGCCTAGCGAGAAGTTTCGTTTCTCATTCGACTGGGAGAATACTGAGGATACTTCTCGGGATATGAATTCGCTGTACGAGAATCCTCATGAAGCTCGTCTACTATTTGGTCGTGGACTCCGGGCAGGAATGGATCGGAGGGAGCAGAAAAAGCTTGCAGCTAAGAATGAGAAGGAGATTCGTGATGAGATTAGGAAGAAGGAGGGTGTTGAGGAGACGCGCGAGGAAGCTGCTGCCCAGAAGAAAAAGGAAACGGCCGCTGATTTGTATGATACTTTCGACATGAGGGTTGATCGCCATTGGTCTGAGAAGAAGCTCGAGGAGATGACGGAGAGAGACTGGAGAATTTTTAGGGAAGATTTCAATATTTCTTACAAGGGTTCGAAAATTCCTCGCCCTATGAGGAGCTGGATTGAGAGTAAGTTGAGTCCTGAGTTGTTGAAGGCAGTGGAGAGGGCTGGCTATAAGACTCCATCGCCTATTCAGATGGCTTCAATTCCTCTTGGCCTGCAGCAGCGTGACGTTATTGGTGTTGCTGAGACTGGTTCGGGTAAAACGGCTGCCTTTGTTCTTCCCATGTTAACTTATATTACACGACTTCCTCCTATAACCGAAGAGAATGAGGCCGAGGGACCTTATGCCGTTGTGATGGCCCCTACTAGAGAGCTTGCTCAGCAGATTGAGGACGAGACTGTAAAGTTTGCACATTATCTGGGTATTAAGGTTGTTTCTATTGTTGGCGGGCAGTCCATTGAAGAGCAAGGTTTTAGGATTAGGCAAGGGTGTGAGGTTGTGATTGCAACACCTGGGCGTCTTATTGATTGCTTGGAGAGGCGGTATGCAGTCCTTAATCAGTGTCACTATGTGGTTCTCGACGAGGCTGATCGAATGATTGATATGGGTTTTGAACCTCAAGTTGTGGGTGTATTAGATGCAATGCCTTCAAGTAACTTGAAACCGGAGAATGAGGACGAAGAGCTTGACAAGAATAAGATTTATAGAACGACCTACATGTTCAGTGCTACCATGCCGCCTGCTGTCGAGCGGCTGGCAAGGAAGTACTTGAGAAATCCTGTTGTTGTCACCATAGGCACTGCAGGAAAGACAACTGATCTCATTACTCAACACGTTATCATGATGAAGGAGAATGATAAACCGGGCAGGTTGAAGAAATTTTTGGATGAGATTGGGGATAAGACAGCTATTGTGTTTGTTAACACAAAGAAGGTTGCCGACAATGTAGCAAAAAATTTGGATAAGGATGGATATCGTGTGACTACATTGCATGGAGGGAAGTCACAAGACCAGAGAGAAATAAGCCTCGAAGGATTTAGGACTAAGAGATACAATGTTTTGGTTGCCACTGATGTAGCTGGTCGTGGTATTGATATACCTGACGTTGCACATGTCATAAATTACGATATGCCTGGTAATATTGAAGCTTACACCCATCGTATTGGGAGAACAGGGCGTGCAGGGAAGACTGGTGTTGCCACCGCATTCTTGACTTTGCATGATACTGATGTCTTCTATGATCTGAAGCAAATGCTTATTCAGAGCAACAGTCCTGTGCCTCCAGAGCTTGCCAGACACGAGGCTTCAAAGTTTAAGCCTGGTGGCATCCCTGACCGACCACCCAGAAGGAATGACACAGTTTTTGCTCATTGATGCATCAATTTGGCCATATATTTTCAGCAGTGAATTGAAGATTTCTAATTTTTATGTGGGCAATGAATGGGTGGATGGTAGAAATCCAAGCTGCTGGTGCATTCAACATCTAGAAAATGGTATCTACCATACATTGTTTTTTTTAAGTGGATGAGGCATGTCTTGAGCATACCTAAATAAGCTGTAGTTAACAAGAACTTCATGATCCTGATATAGCAATTTAGAAGAGGGAGTATTATATAAAGGTTAACTAGCTTGTTATGGTTGCTAAAGATGGATGGATGTTTCAATAGATGTTATGAGGTGGACGTATGGAGTTGCCGCAAACTATTGTAGCTGATACCTAGTTTATTGGCCATAAAGCTTATATAGCTCTACCCAAACCATATTTCTTTGGAAATAAATATTTAGTTTATTGGTCGTATTACGGCCACACATTGGTTGAGAGTGAAGTTTTAGGAAAACGAGTATTTGTCAATTATTGGCATTAATTATGGAACTTTTTTGTTACTCGAGCCGAAAATTTGAAACTGCAAGTTGAAAAGTTTTGTAAGGGAAGTTCTTAATTCTAATCTTAATGTCTAACAGGGTGGTATATTGTTGAAATTTGAGTAAATTGTTGTTCCAGAAAACTGCAAGTTTAAAGATTGATTTCGAAGGAGCTTAAATATATGTTTTCGAAGGCTTCTAGGACCTTACAATTGCTTGATTTTTTTACTTTTTTTTTTGAGTTTTCTTCCTATTTCTCATCAGTTTTGCTATCAAACAAGGCTTTTCATGCACAAAATGTTAATGCTTGATCGGTGATAGAATGGTTATAGGTGACTGGTGCATTGAGTTTAGAAACAGACTAATGAAATGTTGAGACTGTAAATTAGTTTGTGCCTTGAATTTTCCGTTTGTAATTGAAGACCTACTTTTTGCTTCCTTTCCCATCTCCAATGCTAGTGCTTTATTGATATCTGAATATGAGATAAATGGACCCATCATTTATTATTATGGTAAATCAGTAAATCAAGATGTCAATTTGAGATTTTATTTTGGCTTGATACGTCTGAGACTCACCTTTGGTTTTTGTCTCAGTAGTAGTATTATTCTACATTTTCCCATTCGTCCATTTTCTTTCTTCCCCGTCGACCACGACAACTAAAACGGCGCAAAAAATTCAGAACTGAGAAGATGAAGAGCCGATGGTGGGAATTTGGGAAAGTCGAGCCGATCATGTGTCTTCATTCAAGCGATGGTACAGCAGAAGAAAGAAATGAAATGAGAGGCCGGTGGTCATGGAAAAGAGTCTAGTCTATCAGGCTCGAAGATCTGGAGAAGCTAAACGAAATTAGAATTTGATTGAAAAAGAAGCAAGGCTACTGATACCATGACCGAGCACCATCGCTAAAGAAGAATCTTTCTAAATCATTTCGGGTCAGCGGGGCTTTCAAGCATCTGAAATACGCCAAGGTTGTAAATGACATAGCTTCCTGATAGAAAATGATGTTTCCTTCGAAAAAATGACGTTAAGTTCTTTTTCCCAAAGAAGTCCCGCTCCGTCCGATGATTCATCATGAATTTTCCTGGGACCCTGCAGTGCGCCCTTCCTTGAATTATTCGGTCAGTCAATACTTATTGAATACAAAGAAGAAAATGCAGTTCGACCCCGTCGTAGGTCTCAATCATTTCGTGGCACCGGGCATGGCTGAACCATCTATGATGGGGGGAGCTAATGCACACAAAAGAAGCTTAGATAATATAAGAGAATATGTTGTCGCGTCGCTTTTTTTGTAGAAAGCTCGACCAACGTGAAAAAGTGTGGCCATTGTGAATTAATAACTACATGGGATTCTAACAAAAAGCCTTTTGTTTCATTTACCTAGATCTTTTGTTGTATGAGACGAGTTCTTATACTATAGGAGTGTATATCGTCGTTTTTAAGATGGTAATAAGCAGCTGTTCTCTAAAGGAGTATATATCGTCGTTTTTGGCTATTTTAGTTAGTGCTTTGTGCATTGATTATCTACTGTACCGTCGTTGGTTGCCTGTAGTCTTCTCCAGGCATTCGTGATTTATTCTTTAGGATTCTTCATTTTTTTTCTAGTAACTTGTGATGCAGGATGTAAAGCACTCCTCTACATTGATCAGAAACATTTTTCTTGCTTGTTTGCCTCTTCAGGGACCAGAAATTATTTGCAAATTATCATAGACATTATACTGGTTTCATGAGCTACACATCTCATTCAAATGAATATCAGTACTATCTTCATTTATTCTTTTTTATGTCTTAGGTTAATGGGAAAGGAGGTTTTGCTAAAGGGCTTTTGAACATCCCCTGCTATCGCCAACTGGTGGCTAATTACAGGTATCTGGCTTGGGGGGCATGGGGATTAAAGAAGCTACTGTGGGATATAATTATCCTTTAAAGAAACGGTCTGTTCTTGGCAGAGAAATCAGATTTATGCATTGTCAAAATAAATTGTATGGATTTTCTTATTGTTCTTGGCAGAGAAATCAGCTTTTCTTATTTCTCATTTGATTTTATATCTCTTTTTCCTTCATTATTTGGATGTTTTACTTTCTGTATCCAATCATCTACATTGGTAGATATTTACTCATTTTATTCGATTAGCTTGAGAAGGCTCGGAAAGACCATCATTTCTCGCGATAAGCTTGAGATGAAGAATTTGTCTTTTCACAAATAACTATTCGCTATTTTGGAGCAGCACGTAGTGATTATCTCAATAATCTCCATGTAGTTTCTTTCTGGGTCACCATCTTCTATTTTTTTTCTTCTTTTTAAATTGTTGATTTTTGGTTTAACAAAAATTATTTATTGGACTATATAAATTTTATTTATATAGATAAGTTAACTGAAGTGTCTTTTGGTACCGTACATGTTCTTAATAAATGTCATACATGTATTTTAATTAATGAGTTAAAATTGCTCTCTTGTCCCCGTGGGTAGGATAAAAACTTTCCAATACTGATGTGATTGAGAAAATCGTAAGTATGATTCTCTGAACTAATCAGTAAAATAATTGGTATATAGAAAAGGTTACTAATGAAAATTTGAAATTAATCAAGATGAAAACTTCAGAAAATAATAAGTGTAGGGCCTAAATTCCACCTAAAAATAGCCCATTTATACACAAGGGTAAATAGCCCACCTAAAAAACTTCAAAGATTGTCTCTCCATATAAAACGTGATATTTTCTTGATTGACTTTTCTCTTTTATAATAGGGATTGGATTCTATAATTTATTTATGGGAATTGTGAAAATGGTCATAACCTATGGGGTTGTTGCACAAATGGTCCCTAACCTGTAAATCTTGATGGATACATCCCCAACTCTTCACTTTATGGTTAAATTTGGTCTTTTGAATAGTTTCTATCCAATTGGTAGTTAAAAAGGTTTGGTTTGTTGAACTAGGCTATCTGTAGACTAAATCCACTAGAAGAAATAGAAGATTGGTGTGCAAATAAAGATGAAGTCTTTATTTTGAATTGTTGACGTGCTTTCTCGGAGTGGTATGAGATCAAGATCGTTGATTTGATTGCATTATGAGTAATGGAATTGTTAGTTAACTTTTAATTACGTATTTATGCTTGATTATATTTCGACGTGCTCAATAAGTATTCGAGACCCGAAATTTTGAAACTATCTCCTGCGATCTTTTAATGAACTATTTTCTGTGACATGGGGTGGATGTTTATTATTGAGGTTTACAACATGGGATTACAAAACTATGCTTAAGTACAACTTATATATAACAAACAATTTAAAATAGGCAAAATAAAAATTAAAAGAAACAATTCTCGACCTATACACAAGCTAATCGAATCAAACCATCAAATCGACTCAAATCCAAAAATATTCGAATCAAAATTCAATTGATTGACAGCTCTCTTAAGGAGCTAAAAAGCACGTGTTGCAAGAAACATATCCAAAATCCAAGTGGGTCCAAAGGAGAGCCAAACTCTCGATGACTCGTTGGACGAAATTGATTATCCGATATTAGACATTATAAAAGATTTAAGTACTATTAAATAATGCTTAATAGACTTCCTTTGCATAGTCTAGACGATGATGAGAATCTTTCCCTTTTTTTCTTTCTGAATTTAAAATTTTATTTTCTTCAAGAAATTCCATGTATAAGCATTCATTGCCGACCCGTCATATGATTATTAAATGTTGATTGTGTTTCACGTGGAAGTTATTCCTTGTGTTTTCCCAATGAAATTCATATTAAACACGTGAGGGAAAAAACAAGTGGCCCAAAATTGAGAGAGTTTCATTCGTATGACTTGGGGACAATAAAAGCCCACAACAAAATTTCTTCTTTCTTTTTCTATAAATAATGATTCTTGAGAGAATTTGCACGTTTTTTTATTTAATTAATACTCCCAAATGACTCTTATTAATACTACCAACTAGCTCCATTAAAAAGTGGTTGAAGAAAGACACGCGATATCGACGAATTATTCGTCGTTGAATCAAAGTTCGATGACCTTAGAAACGTTCAAGAAATGAATGAATAGCGAGTAAAGTTTATCATTAGTCTACCTTAATGTTGTCATTAGTAATGTTGCGAAAGTCTAAATTTTAAGTTGAAAAATGAAGTATCAATTAATTGGGACCACGTGAAGATCTCCCTATGGGCACTTGGAGAGTTAGGCATCCATCGAATTTCATATTCACGAGGTCATGCAAAAAAATGAACGAATTCAGAAAGCAAAAATTTAATTTTGCCAAAATAAGCTATGCCTCCGTGCCTAATTGTTCGGTATTTGTTTCCCGCATGATTCTACGACCCACTTTCAACCGTATGGAAATAAAAATATCAACTTTTTAAGTTACATGCATGATAGAGATGATCATGTACATAACTTACATCCATGATATATATTGTTCAAGAAACGTTTGTCTAAGCCTTTGTTTGAGGTTCCTTTTTTTGGTTAAAATGCATTTTGAAATTGTATTTTGTTGAAAAATGTGTATTTTAGAAATATAGAAAAATTTTGGTTTTACGTATAAAATTATTTTGTGGGAAAATATGCGTTTGAAAATGAATTTTGAAAAAATGGGGTCAAACATAGGCTAAATGACATTAAGAAAAAGATATATTTGACTAAATTTTTTCTCGGTCATACCTGAAGCAGAAAGTATTTAATATCGAATCTCATGTGGAATATCCAAGGAGCGATCCGTCTATAAGCCCATCTCGGCTTGTATTTTTCGTTGACTATGCCGTTTTTAAAAAAAAATGAGAGATGGGGAGTTGCCGTATCATACCACAAGAATTCTTTTATTCTTTTCATTTATTTTAAGAATATATAAAAATTCATATTAAAAACGACTTGTGCATGTCAAAGGCTTAGTCTTTCGTATTGTCTAGTTTAACGTAGCAAGTATGTCATAATATTAATCAATGATGTAACCTTTTACTTTCATTCCAATTAGTAGATTATCCCAATCGGCCAATACAATTTGGTGAAAAGATAAGAGAAATTGACACATCAAAAAAAGTGATTATGACAATACTTAGGTTGGCTAATAATTCATCAAGTCAGTATCTCTCACGTAAACTTTCCAACTATGTATCAATTTTATCTCTTACCAAAAGTTCCTTAACAAGCAAACATCTTAGATATCCAATCAACAAATGGATTAAGATATAAAATCTAGATTATTTTGGATTATGTGCTTATTAATCAAAGCAAAACATAAATGATTATTAATTTGAACATGTCTTGTCCTTAAAACCTAACCTAAATATCTTTCCAGTACCATTTACTATAAAAAATTAAGGGATTGTTTGACAAAATTTTAGAAGATTTTGATAAAAGTTATGAGTCCTATAAAATATGTGGTTGAAATTAATAGCCGACTTTGACTTCAACTTTTTATTTTTAAGGTATCCCAAACAAGCAATAAACAACATGCAAACTACGTAAAACTCAACTGCAATAGATTCAAGATATATCATCATCATAAGATAAAAATCCCATTAAGTTTATATACTTATATAAACAGATATATATATGCTTATATAAGTTGTCATACATAATCATCATATTACGGCACTTGAATAAAAGCATATCTTACTAGGGTTTTGGATTTTAATCAATTATCATGGATAAATAATTAATCTCCATTAAGTAACTGGATGGACCAAAGATCCTCCATGCTCCATATGTTCTCAATTGATTCAGCGGGGAAAGGTCCATGGAAAGTTTCCATGTGTCCATCGAACGACGGTGTAGAGTAAGTTTCAACGGCATGACCAGGAGGACAGAAACTGGACATTTGGCTTGTGCTTGCTTCATCATGATGAGTTTGATCAAGATTTTGTCCTGTGAAAGTTTGATCAGCTTGCTTAATGTGCTTCTGAATTCTTGTCCTCCAATAATTCTTTATTTCATTATCCGTTCTTCCAGGCAAATGCTTAGCAATTTTCGACCACCTGCACAAGATAATTGATTATTTTTAAGCACGAGTAGAATAAAATTGTTATTCAAGTCTCAAGAAATGTAAATTTGTGGTTAATTATAAAGCCAGGCATGTTCTGTGGTTGAAATTCAAAGTCTTTGGCATTCTCCAATATATTTAAAGGAAACTCCAGCCATGAATTTGTAGCCTTCAGTTTCTAAAAATGGATTTTTTGCATGAATCTGACGTATATATTTCTTGCAGAAGTGCAACTGCAAATAATTCTCATCAATATATTCTCAGTATACCATATAATATTATGATGTTTCGAGGAAAAAGTTGGTGAAGATGGAAATATGATGAATGGCATCTTTGCATTCTACACAAAGTCTACAAGCTCAATGCTAGTCATCCAAGGTTTGGTAATTTTGAATATTATCGAACATCGCACCTAATAAAACTCGAATTTTTGTTGAAGAAAAGAAAGAACGAGATAAGTTTATTCCAGTTTGCTGCAGGTAGTTGTGACTTGCGAGTCATAACTCGGATCCAATTGGACCCTACTTTTCATACTAAAAAATAACTATTAGTGAGTGTTTGGTGGTGATAAAAATTAAATTTTTAGTAGATTTTGTCAGAAATTTTTGAAATGTGTGGTTGAAAAGTCGTGAGATCTATGAAAGATGTGGTTAATATTACTATATAGAAATTCTTTCTTAAATCTCTCCGTGGGGGCCACGGATCTCACTGCCCCCACCTCCCCCCGCCATGGACTATAAGGTGTTTAAAATATAATATAAACAACATATATTATGTCTAACAATAAAAATTTTATAAATTAAATAATTTCAATATTCTTAAAAAGCATATTTAAAAAAATCATTACGTAGTTAAATATGCTATTAAATAATTGACAATTCATACTTGACAAACATCACATTTATTTATTCAAAAACTGTTTTTAAAATCAATGATCCAAATTTTGACAACATCAATATTGTCCACTACAATTGTCAACAATAATTGTACAAATATGTTAATTAACGGAACGTGTGCTCCAAGGCCTATACTTCCTTTTTTCACTTCTCTTCCTCATTTAGACTCATGACCAAAACTCAAGTCGACTCATAGTATTGAACATGGCTCTAAAGTATTAAGATAAAAAAAACTAATATTATTTCATTTTTTATTTAATTATTATTCTTAATAACCTCGTTTTCATTTTCTTTAATGCAAGAAGGTGCTTAATCTACTGTGGAGGGCCCATCTGTCCCAAAGAGCCAAAAAAATTATGGTAGCTGTCGATTTCAACAAGCAATTGGGAGCTACTCTTTCAATTGATAGCTAAGAAAGGTTAACACGTGACTAATTGAACAATGGGTTCGACTCAAAATAGAAAATTGTTTTTTGGGTCCCAATCCCTTAGCCCCTCGTTCACAACGTGTTTTTATGCTATCCCTATTCATTTTTTTTGTTTTTAATTTAAAGGGCCCGTCCCTTTCAAACCCTTTTGCACTTAATAGTACGGATAAATCATTTTTTGATTAAGTTTCTCAAAATTCATTTTTCATAGAGAAAAACCTTTAACTATTTTCGATTTAAAAATGATGGATCCATAAAACTGAAATGAATTATTTTTGCAATAATATGTTCACAACTTGATTTCAAACTACCTCTATACATTTTTTTCCTTTTTTTTTTTTTATTAAGACACTCGATCCTCTCAAACCCCTTTTGCACTTGCTAGCACGTATAAATCATTTTGTTCCTCTCAAACCCCTTTTGCACTTAATAGTACGTATACATAATTTTTTATCGACTTTTTCAAAAACCAGTTTTCGTAAAGAAACACTTTAAAAGCAAGCATATTCAAATAAAGTAAGATGAATCCATGAAAATCATAACAAAACATATTATTATTTTAAAAAGAAGGTGGAATCAAGAAATTTTTGTGGCTTTTGCCAATAATTTTTTATTCCCAAGGCTTCAATTAAGGTCGTACCAAAAATCATTATCCCCCTCTCTCCAAATCTAGTTCTATGGGCAGCATATGGGGCTTCAAGACACAAAAGGCACGAGGCTAAACAGAATTGGTGGCTCCTATTTCTTCTCACAACGTCAGCATTATTCATATAAACGTGTATCAAAATCTTAGTGGAGAATAAATTGCCATTTTCATAAATAATTTTTTTAATTTTTTTTTTAGTTTTCTAACAAACCCTACTATGAACTTACCTGTTTCCCCACTTAGCATGCAGCTCCATAATCAAAAGTTGTTCCTCCGGCGTGATATTCCCCCTTCTAACGTCCGGTCGAAGGTAATTCAGCCACCGCAGACGGCAACTTTTTCCTGTACGCTTAAGCCCTAACACAAGTCATGAACAAAACCATTTTTCATTAGAGTTTTCTCCAAGAAAAAAGTTACACACTTCGAACATGTACTAGAGTGTAACATGAAAAGTCATCAGCGGAGTGATACGAATACCGGCAGCACGAGCTAGTGAATTCCAAACGCCTTCGCCGTGATTAGCGATATAATTCATGAGAATCAGATCTTCTTCCATGGTCCATGGTCCTTTCCTCACTTCTGCATCTTCAGAATTATTGCATATTTTCTTTTCCATTTTGGTAGAAAGAGAAAATTCTAGTTAGAGATGTGATATATTTGAAGAAAAATAATGGACAGATGGAGCTCAATTTATAGTAAATAAGCTCAGAATTGACGTCATATATACAATTATAATATTAATTAACTAATTAATTATTGAAACATATGCATGCATACATGACTACCACGTATGTGACCATGCATGTGCAAGTAACATTGTTGACGTGCTACATGAACAAAATGACATTGTTACATATATAATTCGTTAGTTATGGATCTATGACCCTATTTGTTTCTGATTAAAATCAGATCTTAATCGAATTCAAAGTCAAACAATCAATATTAACCACATCTTTCATGGATCCCACAGTTTTTCAACTACATATTTAAAAAACTTTTATTACAATCTAGTAAAAATTTAATTTTAATCCCCACCAAACACCCTCTATATATGTTACATAATTTGTATTGAATTTGTAACTATTAATTATTTTTCGTGAAGAAAAAAGAGTATCTTTTATTTGTTAGTTTCTAGTTCTCTCGAGGGTCTAGAAGCTTCCCACTGCATCCTATTATTATTATTTATTTATTTTAATGCAACTTCTTGCTTTGTTAGACCGTTTAATTAAAAGTTCAAAAAACAGGAGATGTGTTTATTTATTTAAATTAATATTTAACGTGCCTTCGATGCAAACTTGACATATGTAATTTTTTATAATTAATTCATATTTACAATAGTTTATATGTTACATTCCCGTTATTTATGTTGACATCCTTTGGCCCATCCGACCTCGTAAGAGCTGGAATTGCTTTAGAAGAGTTGTGCATCTCAAGGATAAGTTACTATAACGTATATAATCGAGTTCAAGAATTTTTTTATATATTTTTGCGAAAATCATTCCTTTAATTACATTACTTCATGAAAAAAAAAATATATGTTGAGTGCCAGTTAATATTATTTGTTACGATATCATATATCTAAATTCATACATTTGAACATGTTGACAACGAACTAATCCTACAAAAATTCTATTGTACGAAAATAATACAATGTATCACAAACATTACATAGTAAACATTGTACTCTTACAAAAAAAAAAAAAAAAATGGCCATTAGGTTTTTAGTCTTTGACATGGATTTATCAAATCATGAGTAATAAAAAAATTTATAGAGAAAGCTGACATAAAATAACTTCATCATAGAACTCTTCTATAAAAAGAAGAAGAAAAAAATAAAAAATAAAAGTCTTATCAAACGGTCCTTAACTACATGAAATGGCATGTCAATTAGGTTCAAACAGTTGTAATCCACACAAATTAAGGTAAGACATGAAGGTAAACAATTACTTTTACCAGATTATGATTATGATTTGTTGTCCGAGGAATGCTATGTTGGTATAGCAGAATAACCCTTGTTGTCTGAACTCAAGGAAGAATAGTGCAAAAATGCCATTTGTACAGGGCCACATGAACTCCCCTCTCCTATGGCAGGGGGACAGGTGTCCACTGGACAAATAGCACTGCCTAGAATAGTATTTAGTGTTGAAAGACTGATTCCTAATTACATGGCCCCTTTTAATGATCCATGCACCATTCACAACCCTAATATTATCTTCTTAATTTTCCTCATTTACAACTTTACAGAGTTTGACATTTCAAGAGAGATCCAAGGAAGCAATTCTACTTTAGGAAACTTGAATTTTGTGATTGTAATGTATAGATAATTAATAAAAACTAATTGAGAGTTGCATTTACATTGGAAAATGGGTTGTTCGAATAGAACAAAAATATCTATCCACGATGATCAACTGAAAGTTGAATCTATATTAACAAAAGTATGCCGTGCTAATGTTCTTTAAATGATTCACATTATGGGTCAAATTTTGACAAACACCTTGAACTATACGTGTGGTTGAGATCTTTCATAGTCCAATCACAATGACGAAATTGTTGGGACGCATTCTATCACTAAACTAGTAACTCGTTGTACGAGCCTCTCAGAAAGTCACTATGTCAAAAGTGAGTGAAACCCATCCATATCTTCTTTGTTGATATAAACTCTTACGAATCTATTAAAAACAACTGTGAAAGTATAAAGATTTCGAAGGGAGGGGTAAAATTATATAGATTTGTGAAAAAATCAAGATTAATGACTCTAACAATTTCATTTTTATGATAAATTAAGTTTAAGAAATCTTATCAGGAAGAAGGAAATTGAAGTTTTTCTTCATAAATGTTGGTTGAAATAAAGGGATTAGAGACGTGCAATGCACATACCATCTTGTGTTAAGCCACATGCAATGTCTTTTAGAGTGTAATTAGCATAATTATACTACTTTTTTAAGTCGTTGAGTTCCAGCTGGAAAATCACTTATATGACTAAAAATGTCACAGTTTTTCCTTAAATGGAAAAGGTTGAAAGAAACTTTATTAGAGCAATGATTAATGTGTTGTTGAAAGTAGTTCGTGGCTTCATTGTTTTGTAATTTTCCTTAATCAATAATCCTACCCAAAGTCAAATTCCTTGGCTTGATAAAAATGGACGTTTGGTAAAGATCTTTCGATAATAAATTTTGTGAAAAGTGACTTTTTTTGGAAAATATATGATTAAAAAATAGAAAAAAGTTATGAGTTTGTGTGCAATATTATTTTATTGAGAGAAAGTACGATTGAAAATGAGTTCGGAGATAAATGAATTACGAAAAATTGGAGCAAAACATGGATGAAGTGTGGACATTGGACCTTGACCGATGAAATTCTAGCCACAAATTGGAATGTAAGTCGTTGTAACTTATCGTACTCTGACTGGGCATGGTGATGGGGTTCATACAAATTGAAGTGAGCTCGACTCATGATGAAAAATAAATCGTTTTAACATCCAAATGGACCCAGATCTCGTCCCGAGGAGTGTGAAGAAAGCAAAGAAGGGCAGACATGCATAAAATGCCTAAGTTTATTAATAAGAAAAAATAGTCCACTGTTGGTTGCTGCATATGTCACGATGTGTGACTTATGTTTAGTTTTTATACAAGTGCATTTTGAGTAGTTTGGCAAAACATGAGGTTCGCACAAATATGTAAACTCTTGTGCTGATATTATGTCTCGTTTTTCTTTTTGATTTAAATAATAGTGTTTTTTGAATTGATAATTTCAAATCTTGTATTACATTTTGTTAATCAATAATTTAGCAAATTTCTACATATATGTTTCTTCTTCGTACGTTTATGTTCCACTTAATCAAGTAATAGGCTAAACAAATTGATGTTTTCTCAGATTCATTAATCATTATACGTCGATGCGGGTCCATGGCTGGAGTTTACTGAGCTATCAGTGTTAAAAAGACTTGAAATTTCATCTTAAAACGTCAACTTTGTTAAGAGAAGTAACTCATATCCTTATAAATTGATCTATGTTTTCATTTTTATTAAATGTGAGATTTTATTTTTTAACATGCCCTCATAAAGATGATGACTTGTTTGAGCAAATCAATTTTGAAATTAGCGTGTTCATTTTTTGAATCTTAATCGGATTGAATTGTTTGTTAAAGTTTAATGAGTTCTGATACTATGTTAAAATTTGGAGTTCTATCTTAAATAGTTAATCTTATTAAGAGGAGTAGTTCAAATACTTATAAATTTGTCTATATTTTTATATTTATTAGATGTGTGATTTTATTCCTTAACAATTAGCTTCAGAGATCGTCGTTTGTCGTGTTACGTGCACAAGGTCTTAAAAGGAATTTGACAGTTTAGTACATATATTTTTATATTTTGCTCTTTTACAAGAATGGTAGCTATACAATTTGGTCCGGTGAATCGGAACACAATTTAGATATACAAATGTCATCTCCCTTATTATCAAGAAAAAAAAAAGATTTGCATAAGCTCAAGGGAAATACATTTTCTTGGCACATCTACCATGTGAAATCATCTGTATCAAAACCAAGGGAAAACAAATCAGTTGTCCTGTAATTCCATCAATTGCGAATTCATCAAATTTTGATTCAAGCAACTAAGATTCTGTGGACTATGAAATTTGCTTCGTGGGTGTCCTCCTACTGCATATCACGAATGCATGAGAAGTCTCGTGTGTCCATAATCACAAAGAAATGTAAATTCTTCGATGCAATCAGTCTTATTCATCAGAAAGTCCCAAATTTTCATGTACAGTGGCTCCCTCGCTGTAAAATCAATAAATACATAACAATATATATGATACGTTCATCCGAATCGTCAAATAGTGTATACTCATTGTGTTCATTCACGCAGATTTGAGAAATCAAACATATCTACACTAAAACACACTAGGTAAATGAAGAAGAATGAACCATGATGTCAACACCGTACACATTACAACCAAATCAATACGAATTTGCCATAGACCACTTATATTATAATGTATTCAGGCCAATCCATCTAAATTATCCATGTCGAGATTATCAATGTAATCGATCTTCACATGACATCCACATATCAATATTTGATTCCTTCGATATCGTGTCAACAATTCTAAATTTTAATACAAGTCAAAATTAATAATTAATTTTAATTATATATTATCTATAATTTTTCAATCATATATTTTATTAATTTTTATCAAAATTTATTAAAAGCTTGATTTGAATCCCAACCAAATATATGCATAACTTGATTTGATTATAGTAAAATTAATCGAGACAAAAATAAAAAAAATAGACAGCCACGAAAATAAAATAATAATTTATTGCAAAACATTTTTGTAATAGTCACAATTTTGTGCCGTCGATACTTTCCTCTAGCATGTGGTAATGGCAGCTGCTACTTGGCTCCATTCTTCCGCGCTTTCTAACGTTCTCCGCCCCTTTCTCCGCCCTAACTACCGGCGGATCCACCAGTTCACTTCAACTTCTCCGATAACTTTCTCCTCCGGCAACTATAAACCTCCAGAACCGGTGGTTCACTTACGGGCTCGGCGAAACTTATCTTCCATGGTCAAAGAAGATGAAGTAGCTTCTCGTAAGGAAAAAATAGTGAATTCATTTTTTAGTATCGAATGTTAGTTTCTAAGCTAATTGTAAAATTAAGATTGGCAATCGGATTCTATATTTTATTTTGTTAATTTACTGCTTGTTGGTAGCTGATGATTTGCATTTTGAGGGGAAGCTCAAAGTAGTGGAATATCCAGACCCAATATTGAGGGCGAGGAACAAGCGAATTAATACCTTTGATGACAGCTTAAAACAACTCGTAGACGAAATGTTTGATGTAATGTATAGGTGATTTCTCTTCACTGTAAATTGAATTTGTTGAATAATTATTTCCAAGTTTGATTTGATTGTCTATTAGTGGAGATCTTTTCCAAGATTTATCTGTCTAACAATCAACTACAAGAGTCAGTTTTTATGAAACTGTTAAATAAAAATTCTATAATATTTCTAGATAAACAGTACGTGTATATTTTATTTATTTTTTTCCAGATTCATGTTACTTACTGGATGTAAACAATACTCGTTGGCTTCTCTTTCCACAGCACTGATGGCATTGGGCTCTCGGCACCCCAAGTGGGGATTAATGTGCAACTCATGGTGTTTAATCCAGATGGTGAACGTGGTGAAGGAGAAGAGATAGTTCTAGTAAATCCGCGTGTTAATAGATATTCAAGAAAGTTGGCGCTTTACAATGAGGGTTGCTTGTCCTTTCCTGGGATATATGCTGATGTTGAGGTACATATAACTAATCGAATGAATAGATTATGGTTCAGAGTACTTTCCTTAATTAATTTGATTGTGCTTGACTGATTGCGTTTGGAAATATCTTCAAGTTTGACGTCAAAGTCACTGTGGATTGGATTTGTGATGATTACCAAGTTGTTTGTTTTATTTGGATGAAACGTACCAGTTTTCCGTGTAATCATGCACTCATTCCATCTACAATGAACTAATTATATAAGTGTACTTAGGTACAAACAAAAGAATTTTGAGATTATGGATTAAAATCCATTTTCATAATTCTAAGCCCTTGCTTGGTCCCCATTATTTCTAAAATACATTTTTATCTCTCTTATTTTCAAACACACATTCTTCAATAAAATAATATTACACGCAAATCCGAAACTTTTCCTTTTTTAACCACACATTTTCCATTAAAATACTATTCCAAAATGCATTTTGAGCAAAAAATAGGGCACATGCTCAAATGAGATGCTTATTGTTTGATTTGCAAGTGGACTGGAACATAGTTGTGGGATTGCCATTCGCAACACATGTTGTCTTCACTCGCTAATCTATTCCTTGCTTATGGTAGAACTCGCACTATCTAGTGGAGTACAAAAGAGGTCACTTAACTCTCTGCCCTTCATTATATGGAATTTCTTTGTGGAAATCAGTATCCCTAGACAGATTTGTTCAGTCTTCCTCATTTTTTTAGCCGATGCTTTATTTTATGAAATATCATGACAAGATATGAAATGTGTTAACAAACCGAGCAATATGGTCTAGTTAGTTATGAGATTATGCTATGTAATTATGTATCTTATGTAATTAGTTTGATTAGCTTATTTGTTGATTATAATTAGCTAGACTAGACAGGTGTTCCAATAGATCAGCTACAGGTTAAAGGTTTGTTAGAAATAATGTCAGATACATTTTGTATAACTATGTCGTTTACATATACTGGAATCTGTGGCTCAGCATTATTTTCCATCCTTGAGAATATTTATTTTTTCTTCTCCATTGACCAGTATATCATCAACATAGATAAGAACAATTAGCATTACACTGTTGGTGGAGAGAACAACATGGAAGAATCAGATATGGAAACTTGAAAACCCCACTTAAGTAGGCAACTGTTAAGCTTATTTTTCCACGCCCTCGGAGACTGCTTTAAGCCATAGATAGCCTTAGAAAGTTTGCAAACTAGGGATTGCGGTGCTAACAAATCCAGGAGGTTGTTCCATGAAAAAAACCTCAGTTAGATCCCCATTTAAAAAGGCTTTGTGGACATCCAGGTCTCCTAAAGGCCAGCGAAGAGAGAGCAATTGTGATGACAAGTCTAATGGTGATCGGCTTAACAACAGGGCTGGAAGTCTCAAAGTAGTCAATGCATTGAGTTTGATGATATCCCTTAGCAACAAGCTGTGCCTTAAACATCTCAATACTGTAATCAGGCTTAAACTTTGACATATACAACCAGTTACACCCAATATTCTTGTGAGTAGCAGGAAGGGGAACAATCAGGCTTAATGAGTATTAGCATTTGCAACTGGAGTTAGTGCTGGATCAGTAAGGGGAACAATCTCCAATCTTCCTGATTTAGAGAAAAGGCTGGATTTGGGATGAGAGCTGGTTTTGGCTCTATATATGGTTTCTCATAAAGTAGAGCACAAATTTTCTTGGTTATTCACTGGTTGGGAATGGATGGTGTAAGCATGGGGCATGCAGCACTTTAAAGTGGAGTATGGTGTTAAAAGGCAGTTATGGCATTATCATTCACAAACTAAATATCTGTATTTTCTGATCGATCAACTCTTTAGCAATTTATACCACTCAAACCTTCTAAAACTCTTTTCACCATGTAGTTTGGTCTTCGATTAATAGAAGCTGCCTTTCATTCTTATGCTGCAGAGACCAGATTCATTGAAGGTTGATGCACAGGACATTGTTGGTGCCAGGTTTATGGTTAACTTGTCAGGGCTTCCTGCACGAGTATTCCAGCATGAATACGATCATCTGCAGGTTTTATATTCAGGATCTGTTAATTTTTTTCTATTGCTGGCTCAGAATGAAATATAGCCTAAAAGTTTCACTAAAAAGATTTTACAGTTGATGTTTGGTTATGGTTATTCTCTCTGAACAATTTTCAATGCGGATTTAGCTTCAAAATTGCATTTAATTATATAGAAGATTTGGCATACTTCTTACACCTGACTTGGTTACAATGAGCATTCTGTTGATTCCATGATTTTTGACAAAATGGTCATCAGGAAAGTTACGCTTACATTCCCATAATACCTTCTGTCCCACAAACTACTGAAGTATTTGTAAATTAATCACTGAACTAAAATGCAGGGAATTTTATTCTTTGATAAAATGAGTGATGAAGTCCTTGACAGCATCCGTGAAGATTTACAGGTAAGTGTTGCTTACTCTTGCATGTCTTGATCTTTATTTATGTCGATTATCTTCTGATCATGGACGTTAACATCGGCATTAGAGATCTTTTATAGCTGAATATTAACTTAGAACTATAAATTGCTTAATGCACTTAGCCCCTTTTTGGTTTTGCTAATCTTTAACCCAAATTTTTATCAACATTTTTAGCTACAACAATTATGGGCTTTTAATGATATTGGCAGGCCATGGAGAAGAGATACGAGGAGAAGACTGGCTTCCCAAGCCCTGAAAGAATAGATGCACGCCGGAGGAGGAAGGCAGCTGTTGGGTTTGGAAAGTCGTGATTTTGATAAACCAGTTCTCAGTCATACACTTGAAATTTGTAATTTTTATTCCATTTTTATGTGATTAATTATAATATATCAAATTTTATGTGCTTAATCATAATAAACTTAGTCAATAGTCAGCACGAAGGTCCTAATCGATTTTTATGGAAAAAACTTTAGTAAAATTCTATAAAAACCTAGTGTTGTAATAAGAATATAATGTGCTTAACGTTATTAAGTACAAATACTATGTACTTTTTGAAATAAATGGGTCTTATTTGTCTTTGTCCATTATCTTGATTCAAAATCAATATTTTACGACTTGGAACTTAAGTTTAGCAAGTCACTGAAACAAGTTAGCGAGTGAATATATTTACTTGAAAATATATTTAATCGGTAATATGTTCAAACTCGAGAGTATGAAATTCATTCTACTTGTCCTTAGCTCTTTAGGAGCCATTAATATTGTGGTGCCATGTAGGTCCTGCTCATCACTGCGTACCATTGTTACTCTTCATGGTTGAAGCCTCGAAGGGAGGACAATATTCGAGCCATTATAAATATATAAATCTCCTCGAAAGAATGGAGGTTTTGGCTTTAATTTAAAATATAAGAAACTATATAAATGAAAATCCTATAAGCAGTTTTTCCTTCCTTCTCTCCAAATCCCCTCCTTGACACGCTAAATCGTGCTTGAGCAAATTACTTAATAAGCAATGTTAAAGAATGAATTACTTATTTTGCTCAAATATAAGAATTATCTTTTTAAAAGTAATTTTTAGCTTTAAAAGAAAAAAATAAAGTCAAAAATATTTAAAGAATAAATTAATTAAAAATAACTTTAATTCACATTTAATGCAATCCCCTTAATCATATCTCCTTGACCCGTTCCACAAAGTATCCCAAAGTCAATATAAAATTTTATAATTAAAGATGACTTGTCTTCACTCGAGAGTAGAGAATTCATACATATGCTTTTACTTTTTTACTTGAGAGTATGAAATTCATAATACTTGCTTTCAAGCTTTTTGGCTCGTCCATACTCGAGAGTATGAAATCTATTCTACTTGCTCTCAACATCTCCTATTTCACACACGTGCGGAAGCATTCCCTTCAAGGCTTCAAACTAAAGAAATTAATTTATAGCGTCAATAATCATTAAAAACATACAAGCTCTCCTATCAAATTATAATAAAACAAAACTACCTTGAGAAAAAAAAAAAGATTTAATTTTACCCATGGTCACTGAAATTTGTGTTAAAAAAAAAAAAATTGGTTATTCTCTCTGAACAATTTTTAATGCGGATTTAGCTTCAAAATTGCATTTAATTATATAGAAGATTTGGCATACTTCTTACACCTGATTTGGTTACAATGAGCATTATGTTGATTCCATGATTTTTGACAAAATGGTCATCAGGAAAATTACGCTTACATTTCCATAATACCTTCTGTCCCACACACTACTGAAGTATTTGTAAATTAATCACTGAACTAAAATGCAGGGCATTTTATTCTTTGATAAAATGAGTGATGAAGTCCTTGACAGCATCCGTGAAGATTTACAGGTAAGTGTTGCTTGCTCTTGCATGTCTTGATCTTTATTTCTGTCGATTATCTTCTGATCATGGACGTTAACATCGGCGTTAGAAATCTTTTATAGCTGAATATTAACTTAGAACTATAAATTGCTTAATGCACTTAGCCCATGTTTGGTTTTGCTAATCTTTAACCCAAATTTTTATCAACATTTTTAGCTACAACAATTAGGGGCTTTTAATGATATTGGCAGGCCATGGAGAAGAGATACGAGGAGAAGACTGGCTTCCCAAGCCCTGAAAGAATAGATTCACGCCGGAGGAGGAAGGCAGCTGTTGGGTTTGGAAAGTCGTGATTTTGATAAACCAGTTCTCAATCATACACTTGAAATTTGTAATTTTTATTCCATTTTTATGTGATTAATTATAATATATCAAATTTTATGTGCTTAATCATAATTAACTTAGTCAATAGTCAGCACGAAGGTCCTAATCGATTTTTATGGAAAAAAACTTTAGTAAAATTCTATAAAAACCTAGTGTTGTAATAAGAATATAATGTGCTTAACGTTATTAAGTACAAATATTATGTACTTTTTGAAATAAATGGGTCTTATTTGTCTTTGTCCATTATCTTGATTCAAAATCAATGTTTTACGACTTGGAACTTAAGTTTAGCAAGTCTAGCGAGTGAATATATTTACTTGAAAATATATTTAATCGGTGATATGTTCAAACTCGAGAGTATGAAATTCATTCTACTTGTCCTTTGCTCTTTAGGAGCCATCAATATTGTGGTGCCCTGTAGGTCCTGCTCATCACTGCGTACCATTGTTACTCTTCATGGTTGAAGCCTCGAAGGGAGGACAATATTCGAGTCATTATAAATATATAAATCTCCTCGAAAGAATGGAGGTTTTGGCTTTAATTTAAAATATAAGAAACTATATAAATGAAAATCCTATAAGCAGTTTTTCCTTCCTTTCCTCTCCAAATCCACTCCTTGACACGCTAAATCGTGCTTGAGCAAATTACTTAATAAGCAATGTTAAAGAATGAATTACTTATTTTGCTCAAATATAAGAATTATCTTTTTAAAAGTAATTTTTAACTTTAAAAGAAAAAAAAAGTCAAAAATATTTAAAGAATAAATTAATTAAAAATAACTTTAATTCACATTTAATGCAATCCCCTTAATCATATCTCCTTGACCCGCTCCACAAAGTTCCCTAAAGTCAATATAAAATTTTATAACTAAAGATGACTTGTCTTTACTAGAGAGTAGAGAATTCATATTTATGCTTTTACTTTTCTACTTGAGAGTATGAAATTCATAATACTTACTTTCAAGTTTTTTTGCTCGTCCAAACTCGAGAGTATGAAATCTATTCTACTTGCTCTCTTCTCCAATTTCACACACGTGCTGAAGCATTCCCCTCAAGGCTTCAAACTACAGAAATTAATTTATATGCGTCAATAATCATTAAAAATACTCTCAAGTCATACAAGCTCTCCTATCAAATTATAATAAAGCAAAACTACCTTGAGAAAAAAAAAGAATTAATTTTACCTATGGTCACTGAATTTTGTAAAGAAAAATTCAAATGGTAACTGAACTAATTTTCTTAGTCTAGTTAGTCATTAAAATTTATAACGACTTTACGAATCATCATTCGATTTGAAAAAAAAAAAAAAAGTGTTGAGAAAGTGTAATCGACGTCGGTCAGTGTCAAGGTTGACAGAGACCTTATTCTATATGCTACACAAGACATTATCATTTTTTTCATAAAAAATTTTTAGGCCAAAAAAGATGCATGGATTTATTTTGTGTGAAAATTATGTTGACTATGATTTTACACTAAATTTTAAGTCTTTTTAACACGTAAAAATAATCCCTAAGAAAAGGAGTGATGACGGTTTGATTCCTAAGATAATCAAATCAAGGATTATCAGATATCTTATAAATAGAACCATCGTATCTAGCTATTACTATGAAATTGAATGGTCCAACTCACATCACAATTAAACTTTTCAATGTTCTATTGTTACAAAAACTACTTTCATCCTATTAATACTAACCTAACAAATGATATATTTTATCTTACAATATAATAAAAACATTCACTAGTGTATACAAATGACCAAGAAGTAAATAATAAAAATAAAATTAGGCGATTTTCTTTCGGAAAAAAATAGGTTTGATTATCAAGATTATCAAATAAAATTTAGGAGGTTAGATTTTTTGTTTGTGGGTCTTGAATCAAGAACTAAATCAAATCTTTTTGTTGCCAGTTGTAATATACATCACCCAATTTTACTTGAAGAACTAAATCGAATTACGATTCAAATTTTAAGTTGGTCTGATTTGATTTGAGACTTTTATCTCGTACCTTTGGAATTAGTGACACTTAAATGTCACTTAATGCCGATATAAAGAGTTTTATGTTAATTTTCTTAATTGATTAGTGCAGAAAATACTAGTTTAGAGCATGTTTGAGCTACATTTTTTTTTCTCATTTTTTAATAGTATTTTGATGAAGAATGTGTAGTTAATAAATAAATTTTTTTTTT
>CAIGRB010124014.1:163446-191086 GCA_903798255.1 Fraxinus quadrangulata | reverse complement strand
CTAGTTTGCAATTTTTTTTTTAAAAAAAATTTAATTTTCAATTTTTTAATAATTTATTAGTGTCACGTTTGCACTTTTTAAAAAAATTTGGAACTGAAGTTGCAATTAATTCTTTAGCGCTTTTATTTAAATAAGAGGGTATATTCATCATTTTATAGTTCTTTATTGAGAAATTGGATGAAAATTGATAGAAAGTATGATGTGCACAATCAAATGTATAATTATGAGTGAAAATGTAAAAAAAGAAAGATATGAACGTTGCAATAATAATGAAAGATATGGACATTATGCACTAATTACTCATTTAATAATTATTTTGGAACTCATTTACGCTTTTTTAAAAAAAAAATTAGGATTATGATTGCAATTAATTTTTTCATTTTCCTTTTTATTTTATTTAAAGATAAGATTTTATTCGTCATTTTATAATTTTTAATATAGAAATGAATGAAAAATAACATCTTGCGCAATTTCTACAATAGAGGTAAAATGTGGGCACATTATGTGCTAATTACCTTTTAAAAATAAGGTGAACCACAAGGCTTTTAATGACGATTTGAAATTTTTTAGGATATGTTTGCCTTCTATTATTGGGAGAAAAATGAAGTAATGAATAATATTTTTTTAAGAATATGTGGCTGAAATTTAAAGTAATTTTATTGGTTTATGTGTAGAATATTTTATTGGGTAAATATGTGATGGAGAATTTTACTATAACAAATAATTTTTTTAGATTAATGATAGACAAATAATGCTTAATCTTAAAATTAAAAATGTGAAAATCTTTAATTTCACCCTTGGCGCGTAGGTTCAAATCCATTTTTTGGTCAGTGCCACCAGCACAGATTTTTACTCAATACACCAAGGTCTGCTGCTTTGTGCTTTGGGCTCTTGACTCTTTCTCGGCAGAGAGAATCTCTTATTCAGTTTCTCTCTCTCTCTCTCTCTCTCTCTCTCTCTCTCTCTCATTTCTCCCTTTCTCTGTCTAATATCTCTAATTTCTATGTAGGTATTTGTTTACTGTATTTCGTGTAACCATTCGTTTTCCGTTTCTATAAATTCTGGTTTCCAATTTTTTTGTTTTCTTGAATTAATCATCATTTTTCTTAATTTTTGATTTGATTATCGTGTTTCGTGCCAGGTTTATATAAACGACGCTTGGTATCAATTTTGTTCGAAGATAGCTTCAAGATCATGGTGAATTCTAGTTTCCGAGATAATTTTGTAAGTACCATTAGAATTTATTTCTGTTACTTTAGAAATTATTCAATTCTTAAATTTTGTTATAAAATCTTAATTTGAAGGCGTAACACACTAGTGAAGGCAAGAAATGCTTGTAAATTTGACACACGCAGTTTCATCTATACTCTTTGGTGTAAAATCCAGGGGGATGAGTTAATATTTGCAATTAATTAGCCCCCCATTGTAAACAGAAAGAAAACACATTTTGATTTTTATTTTCTTTGTTATTGATTGCATCAATTGGATTCTGACCCGAGTTAAAATTTTGTTGTACAGATTGGGGATCTTTTGCTTTGTCAAACTTAGGAGAATATGGTAGTTCATTCTCCTGTAAATGTATTCTCAGTCTGTTTTTCATTTGCTTATTCATTTTTTCACTTTGCTTGTGATTTTTACTTACTCACAAATGTAATTTTGATATCATCCCATTACATTACTAGGGTTATTGATAGCTATCGCTATCAGTTTTAGCAATATTATTATATATCCCGTTGTACGTGAATAATGTAAGCGTGCAGGGTAAAAGTGCATCTGGGGAGGATAGCGGCAGCGTTGACTGGAATACTGATGATGAGCTAGAAATTCAAGAAGACACAGAATTCTCTTCGTCTTTGACTTTAGCAACGTGTGGTACGGAAGCTTCTTCTGGTTATGGAGAGGTAAGTCCTATGTTTTGTGTATCAATTCTATTAAATGCTTCACCTCGTATGGATTAATGGATCAATTGTTATAGTTGAAACAAAATGTTTTATTACTCTATCGTTGCTCAATTTTGTCATCCAGTTCATATCTTCAAAACTATTTTGATGTTCAGGACATTGCTCAAAATATAGTGCTTTGTTCAGTCATTTATGAACGTTCCATCAAAATCCCAAAATAATGACACACGAATTTGTCTCTGTATTGCTACATTACACCTTTTGAATTTCAGAAAAAACAAAGAAAAACAACTGTATCTGTCTTTATCATTTCACAAGCTGATAAACTGACTCAAGATACTCGGACTATTGAATTACATTGTCTCCTCTTTTTTTTTTTTTTTTTTTTTTTTTTTTTATTATTTAATTTTTTTTTTATTTTTATTTTTTTTTTTTTTTTTTTTTTATATTTTTTTTTTTTTTTTTTTTTTTTTTTTTTTGAAGTATATTTTATTGTTTACATTTGGGATGCAAACAGAAAAAAGGGGGGAGGTGTTAACTGAACTAGTAAGCAACATTCCCATTGAAATGAAGAATAAGTACTAAGCAAAACGATGAGGTTTGCATGTCCATTTGAAGTGTGAAATGGAAGGGTCAAAAGCTTAAAATGAAGTTTTCATAAGGACACACAAACAAACAGAGAATTATTAAAAATCAACAAAGGCATTTGCCAAAAAATGTTTCTCCAACTTTGGGCCTTTTATATATAGTGTTGCATAGACAAACCCCAATTTCTGACCTTGAATGCAATACCTGTACATAAGATCTGTGGTAGAAGACTCTTCAAATGCTTTTTTTTTTTTCGGAAATTGGCGCCTATTTGAACAGAGTGTTCACCTCGCACAAATATTTGAGGACAGTTTCATGTACTTGTTCTAGTGATGTTTGACAGCTTGATCTCATGAAACCTATTGGAGAAAGAGAAAAGCCTTTCTGTTTTTTTGCCATCTGATGTCTTGCCAATCTTCTTGAGGCTTTCTTTTTTATTTTGCAGAGGGGAGGGATTGGAAAGAAGGGAAATTGACTTTCCCTTGTTTGAGAAAAATTGAAAAGATGGGATGTGAGGTGAATGGGGAATTTCTTACGTGTGAAAAGTCTTCTACCATATAATTATGCAATTGAGTGCTCGAGAGTATGTTCTCATCTTATTTCCTGTTGACCATTGCAAATAAGGGAGAGGAAGTAGCTTTCCTTCCACAAAGGATGAGAAATTCTATGCTGGACTTTCCATCCCTCGTCCTTCTCTTCTACCAAAAATTCCCTTAGTTTTGCTCTTTAGCACAACATGTTAGAGGCTTTCTCCTAATTTCTGTTACTTATGGCCTTCTATGACCATTTGTTGTTAAATAATTGCTTCAGTTTATTGAATAGTAGCATTGAAATGATAATTATTTTCCCTGATACACCTGCTGCTTGAAGCTTTGATTCCAACAAGTGCAAGAATTGAACATTTCAACATCGTTGCAAGCTTTTGCATATTCTGACATGTTAAGTTACTGCTATCTGTGCAGGAAAGCTCATCAGCAAGTGTTTCCGATTTCAAGTTGGTCAACCATTTCATTGGGATGGGGTTTCCAGAAAAATTGGTTTTGAAGGCAATAGAGGAAAATGGTATATACATTGTCACTCTATTTATGTCCCTGTTTGGCCCTAATTTTTTAAAATTCATTTTCAACCAAATAATTCATGGGACCCACAACTTTTGGCTCCTTTTCAACAACTCATTTCATCAACTTTTATCAAAATTTACTAAAAATATAATTTTTAGCAAAACCAAAAATGGGCTAAGACTACGGGATATTGTAAGTGTCTGATTTTTCTGATTGCCATGCAGGAGCAGGAGATACGGACTTAATACTGAACACCTTACTGACATATTCAGTGAGTACTGACTACTAAAAGTGCATAATCAATGGTCCAATGTCATGAGTCTTATGAACTTTCTCAATTTCTCTCATGAGTAGTCTATGTAGGTTTATAATCCATTTTGTATTGCAGACTCTTGAAGAATCTCCTCCCCAACAGTTATGTGTCAATTCTGATCGGATCTCTTCAGAATATGATGAGAACCTTCTGGATGATCTCTCTGATGTGGATGGTTGGTCTGAGAATGAAACTGAAGTATGTGATGCTTGACTAAAACTCCCATGTATCATTTTCCTGACATTTTCAGCTGCAAAAGAATAATATACAGTTTCTAACATTTTATATCAGTGTCAAGCTCAGTGCATTCATTATTGCTTAACATTTTGTAGTAATTGGTTGCAAAAAGTTAACTTTCTATCAAGAAAAAGCTTTCACCATTTGTTTCTTGTTTTTTAATATGCACATTATCTGTTGTTTATATTATTAAGGACCATGGAATACCACATAGTAAAATATTTAAATCTGTTTTTTAATTTAGAGGGACGTGTCAATCGCTGAATATTGATAAGCATTTCTCATCTTTAACATGGTAAAAAATAACTGGTCTAGATTATTATTCATCATTTTCATTACCTCGAACTAATTATCATGGAACTGGAGGGGAGACATCTTTTAGTATTGGTTTACAAAATGATGCTCAACAGAATTGTTGAATGTTGGATATGATTAAATGTGGATATATTGGATTCCAGTCTAAAAATTTCAGAGTGCATAGAGCAATGAAAAATATGAACTTATATCTACTGATGGAAGAAAAATAGAAAATTTTCAAATTTAAACATCCAATAGAAGACGAACCGGTGGTAGAGGAATTGAGTAGTCGCACTCATTTGTAGTCTGAAAACTGAAAAATCTATGATTATAATCTTCAGTATTGTTGTGTTACTTAAATTCACTTTTAATGGTTTTGCTTTGACAGTGTTCTTTCTTGCTCACAGACCATTTTTTTTTCATGTCCATGTATTAACCAAAACGTTAATGGAAGTTCAGTGATGATCATGGAATTTTTAGCAATTTATACCAGCATATCATTAGACTTTTTAAAGCATTTTTTCGCCCCCTTTTTTTTACATTTAGTACAGTAGTATTTTAATGCAAAGAACCTCTTTCAGGACAGTACTTCTTCTCTGTCTGAGGATCACAAAAGGTTATTGTCCTTGGAAAGCACTGGATCTTTGTCCGAGAAGGAGAAAATGTTGCTGTCCTTAGCTAAAATGGGATATACTGTGGAAGAGACTTCAATAGCAATGGAAAGATGTGGTGCGTACATGAAATGTTACTGATTATTGTCTGTTTGTTCTGCCGCGGTCAATATCCAATTCATGCTAATGCTGTATACAATATTGCAGCAATTACTTATCTGTTTTCGCACAACTTGTTGATTCTGAAAACTGAGAAGGCATCTTTGCGTATTCAATCTTTTCTTACCCCACTTATTTTCACCCTTGGCTGCAGTACAAGTTTCCACAACATTTTGGGGACACAAGTTTTGATGCATGGTGTGTATATATATTTTATTACTTTGTACTGAGGTTCCCCAATTATTTATTTTGTTGTATATAGCATGAATGTTTTTGTTTATTGTCAATTTAAATTGAAACATGCCCTGCATGTTTAAAATGGTTACTTAATATATGGATTGGAAGAATGAGGATGACATTTAGGGAAAGGTGACGATATAGTGAGGCAAGTTAAAAATGAACATCTTACAATGAATATAGGATGGTGGGAGTATTTTTTAAGCCTCTCATATCAGCCTCTCTCTCTTTTTTCCTACTTAGTTACCTATTTGTTGGGGTTGGGGTATGTTGTCTCTATGGGTGGGATCGATCAATTAAACTTCCTTCCATTCGAGAAGCTTCGATCACATTTCTCTTTAGAGTTCCCTTTCCCCAGAAGATGTGTGCATTTCAAATTTCAGCTATTTCCTTTCTGAGTTCTTTTTCAGAAGATATTATTGGTTGATACTTTTTAACCAATTATCGGCTTTAATATCTTCCTGATGATGTATTTCCCTCTGTTATTCACACTTCTACTTGTATAGGTGATTTCTGCTACATGAACAGTTGACTCCTTTCCAATTGCTCGTCTTAAATACTTTTGGTACTTCGGTTATTAATGCGTACTATAACTGATTCTTGGTGGAAATTATCTGCAAGACTGCAACTTTCACGATTTAAAAATTTTATCTTAAAAATTACGTTGACAGTTTTAAATAGACACCTCTTATATGATCTGATGGTGTACTAGTCAACTAGTCCTTTGGTGTTAAAGAAAGCATCACTTCTTTCCTTTGCCAGTACCCATCGAAATATCCATGCAGATATGGTTCCGAATCATCAGCGTAAACTGTCTTCTGTTCTTGTCACGTTGGCTTGATTCTATCATTTGTAACACATTCAGAGGCACTTGCACATCCACACTCATGTTCACATACAAGGGATGATAAATGCCTCCTTGGATAATTAAGAGTGGATTTCCATGGGCTGTGGTAAAAATGATGGTGTTGAATCTGTGTAGACTGGTTGTGGTTCCCTTTGCAACAGGTTTTGCTTGCTGGATCCAGATGTCGAAAGCTTTTGTATCTTGGGATGCTAGGAACAACCACCACATGATTTGCTCAGTTCATGTTAATTTATGTAAACTCTCTCATTTTTGCAGGTCCAGAAGCCTCTATTGCTGAGTTGACCGATTTTATTTGTGCTGCTCAATTATCAAGGGAAGCAGATGTTTATCTACCGGATGAAGATCTCAAGGTTAGATTCTCATTTATTATACAAAGTTAAAACTCAATGAAAGCTCTGCCAATTATTTTCAGATTTACTGCGTTAGCATTTAGTAACTATTGTATTTACCGATGTAAGTGACATGTCTTATCCCATACTTTCTCAGCCAAGATATAATGGAGTTAGCAAGATCAAGAAGAGAAAGTTCTTTGACATTTGTAAAAAGAAAAATGATCCCGAGACTGAGACCATACGTCTGCCTAACCCAATGATAGGATTTGGTGTACCATCACTACAGCCTGAGAGTATTAATCGATCTCTTCCTGATTCAGCAATTGGCCCTCCTTTCTTCTATTATGAAAATGTGGCTCTAGCCCCAAAGGGAGTCTGGGACACTATTTCAAGGTTTTTGAATGACATTGAACCCGAGTTCGTTGATTCTAAGTATTTTTGTGCTACGGCGAGGAAAAGAGGCTATGTTCATAACTTACCGATTCAAAACAGATTCCCTCTTGTTCCTCTTCCCCCACTCACCATCCAGCAAGCATTTCCCTTGTCGAGAAAGTGGTGGCCCCAATGGGATGCTCGAGAAAAACTGAACTGCATTCAAACTGCCATTGGTAGTGCAAAACTAACTGAGAGAATTCGCAGTGCTCTTGAGAGATTTGATGGTGATCCGCCTACCTCTGTGCAGAAGTCTATTCTTTACGAATGCCGCAAATGGAATTTGGTTTGGGTAGGGAGGAACAAGGTTGCCCCTCTAGAGCCTGATGAAATGGAAATGTTATTGGGGTTCCCCAAGAACCATACAAGAGGAGGTGGGATAAGTAGGACTGACAGATATAAATCACTGGGTAATTCCTTCCAGGTAAGCATTTATTTTTCCTCTGCAACTTTATGTCTTATAAATTTTTATTTAAAGTAAGATGGCTTATCAGTAATTGATATGTACGCATTACTTGCCTCGTAAAGTTTGTCGTTGGGAAAATAATCTTGACAATATTGCTTTTGATATTCCATATATAGGTTGACACTGTGGCATACCATCTCTCGGTCCTCAAGGACATGTTTCCAGGCGGTATAAACCTTTTATCCCTTTTTTCTGGAATTGGCGGTGCAGAAGTAGCACTTCATCGACTAGGAATTAAATTGAAGAATGTAGTTTCAGTTGAGAAGTCCAAAGTGAATAGAGATATAGTTAGGAGTTGGTGGGAGCAGACAAATCAGACTGGAAATTTAATTGACTTCGATGACGTCCAGGCATTGGATGGAGAGCGACTCGAGGAAGTAATAAGTTATATTGGTGGTTTTGATCTCATCGTCGGTGGAAGTCCTTGCAACAATCTCGCGGGTAGCAACAGAGTGAGCAGGGACGGATTGGAAGGCAAAGAGTCATCACTCTTTTATGATTATTTTCGTATTTTAGACTTGGTCAAGTCTATTATGCATAGGCCAGCTTAACTTAGTTTGAAATGCTAATTTTCCAGATACTTTGTGTGGATTCATGGCTCCAATGACTTGTTAATAAATGAAATTCCGCAATGGATTGCGGTTCAATTTCTATACGAGGTCTTGTTTTTATCGAGATTCTTGTATTATTTTGTTGTGAGGTGAACCATGTTTTCTACAGATCCTTAAATGCAGGTGACAAACTTGTTTGCAAATAAGTAGCCCTGCGTTCAATTTTCTATTCAAACATTATAAACATAAATAACTATTAATCTATTAAACCTAAATATTATTTTGAATATGATGTCTAAAAACCCTAAATGGACTAGTTATTTTGAATTCGGTATTTAACGATTTCTCAATTTGAAAATTGTGATGTGAAGTTTGCCATCTATATTTCGAAATAGTACCAAGGGCGAGTAAAGAGTGTAGCCTGGAAATAAGCTGAAAAAGGTCACATTGATAAAATATCAGATTATTAAATTCATCTTCGACTTGTTATTTTGAACTTTCTATTTAGCAAAATTTCAATCTTTTGTGAATTTGCAATGAACCTATCCTAACTAGTTACGACCATAGCCACGAAAGAGGTGATTTCAAAATAAGAATTAAATGATCAAAAATTAGGATTACGAAAACCCATTTCTAAAGGTCATCTTTGTCTAATTATTTTGAACCTCCATTTGACGGTTTTCAAATTTGAAAAATGTGTAGTGGAAAATTATGCAACCTAGTTTAGGTACAATTGTATCCACTTGTGCATTAGACGAGCGCGTGTTTGATTTGAAGCTAGTATCATCCCACAATGTCAATGTTGAAAAAAAGGGGACGTAGATCGTCCATGTAGAGTGACATGACCCATAAATCATTAAAGTGAAAATAGAATTCAAACACACAACTTCCCTCAACTTCCATCCACTTCTATAATCTTGAAACAACTCCCATCGAATTATATGATGAGAGAGAAAAGATGGCAATAAAATGTGTGAAATTCGTATGGAAATTCACATAAAAATGGAAAGTGCATAAAACCACATTTATGGCATGAAAACTCACAAAATTAGGCATTTAGATTGTGGATAATAATCTCCTTCTATTATGATCGAGATTTGGACCATTGGAGGGCAAGAAAATGTAAATTTTGGAGTTTTGAAATGTAAGGTGATTTAACCACACAAAGATCTTTGAATTTATTATTTCAAGTAAGGATTCTTGACCCGTAATTTATGTTTAACTATGCTGCGAATTCCTACAGTCAAAAATTACGTTCAACTTCTTGAGGAGCAGAAACGATTTGAGGATACTATGGAAGTGTATACAGATTTTAAGGTATCCAGAGGTGAAGGAAATAGGAAATATATCTGTCCAAAATTGTGCACTGATATGGAGAGGAGAAGTTAGAAGCATGAAGGGATTTGATCGAACAGGCTATTCAAGAACTTCCACCAATGGCTTTTGAGGTCAATATAGTTATGGTAGGAAAGTTGGAGGAAAATTACGAACTCGAAATGGTGATTTATGATCTCGCATTGGAGGCTATTCCAGATTATGAGAAGATATACATCTATGAAAAATACATCTATGTATTCCTTATTCTCCACACAACAAGACTTTAGCTTATTGAAGCCATTAAAAGTCTAAAATATGCATAATCTAATCAAACTTGTGGAACTTAATATAAATATTCAAATCAAATATAGATATTTTTCCTTTCGTTATTCTTCAAATTATGTATTTTTACGTATACACAATTCTTAAATATATTACTTCCTCATTAATATTGTGCAATATGTGTACACAGGCACGCGTTTTGCACAACAAATTGTAGTTCATTATAACTTGATAAATAGTCTATAAAATCATGAATTAGCCACAAATTTAAGCATGGAACATTATTTTCAAGAAATTGTGATATATAGAAAAGTAACCATTTATACTATTGTGTTTGAATCTGGCCACCAGTGGTCTCGGTGATCCCATTTTCTGCTCAAATCCTCAGACGCATACAAATACTAAATATAACGTTGAATAACATCAACAAGAAAAGAGCAAAAACCTCTCTCTTCTCGAATAAAATGTACAAAGGGGCTGAATGTCGTTCCAATAACGAACAATGTAAATACTATGTTCGAGTTAATTTGAATTCAGCAAGAAGTTCATACCTTTCCAGAAGTAGTATTGGATACCTTCAGTTGTCAAGCCTAGCAAAATATGGTAGTATTCGGCAATTGGATTGAATCTGCCGCCTCTCCTGTTAAAGATGCCAAATTTGGATAAGTGTGAAGAATGCCTTCTCTGTTTCGTATGTGGACGTTTTGGCTGTATTAAGAGTGACCCAACGCCCTGTAAACTGTTTAGTGATTACCTTGTGTCCATATAGCAAGATGTCGACTCACGTTTTTCAGTTTGGGCGTTGGGAAGTAACTTTTGGATGCAAAGCAACAAGAGCTTTTGACAAATTACTTTCTTGCATTTCCATGTTTTGCTCTTGCATAAAGCTCTGCAAACTTTTAGCGAATTGTTCTATATTGAATTTGGATGTAGGGCTTTCATCGAGATCCTCATAGAATGCATCCTCAATATATATATATATCACTTTGTGACACTTCCACAAGTTATTCTAGCGTTGCTGGTTCCTCGATAATAGGTTTACAGTTTTTCATACTCAACCTTGTTTCTCTGTCTGAATTGTCACCTACTGGTGGTAATGTTGTTGGATTGATCGTAACACCAGGATTTTATTGGCAGTTTTCAGAGCAAGGGCAAATCTTTCTCTTATACCATAGTAGTTTTTGGTAAGTGTGATGCACGCGACATATTTATAATAGGGTACTCACTGTTATTTTAGTTATAGTTTGTAGTTTATTTTAGCTTTACACATTAAATTATTTTATTTTCTATTAATCTGAACAAAGTTAAAATAGCACGATAATATAGAAAAACAAATATAAAAAATAAAATAAAATAACCCCATACTCTAGTTGATAATAACTAGCTGTAGTTTATAGCTTCTGTTCTGCAATTTAACACCTAAATTTTCTCTCTGGGGATTTAAATTGAAAAAAAAAAAGGTTATAGATAAACTGATTTTATCACACTATTGAAAAGGAAAATTAAACTGATGTTATCCCACTGTTAAAGAGGAAATTTAATACTAATGGCTGCTGGGATTTGAACCCATGTAATCTACAGCCACAACTTGTATACTTTCAGCAGAGCTTCCAAATATTATACCGTGTGATGGCGCTTGAGTATTTTTTAGCGCCAACCTGTAAAAGAAACTTTTGTAGTAAATCTGATTTTTATGTGTATGACACGTTCCACAGTGGAAAATATCGTTTAAATTTTCATTTGTTTCTTCAAAAATATGTTCCTACTCGTATCCTTGGTTTTTTAACCCATAAATATCCTTATGAGGTAAAACCACTCCTCCATTGCTATAATTCTCGCCCCTAACATGAACGTCCTCTCCAAGAATGGTCATGTTCTCTACGCGTGCCCATTGCCCAACAGTTGAAGTGCCAACCAGTGATACTACTTGAAATGCACGCTTGGTTCTTGATGCGGACCCCCTGCATTACGTTGCAGCGTGCGAGCCTAACTTCTGATTAGACTACACACCAGGGTCAATCGCAACATCAGGTGCAATCAAGCAACCCACCCAATTTCTGCAATCTCATATTTCCAATAATATGAGATCCAGAGGCCAATTTCGGAGAAGCTTTCTTTCTTTAGTCCAAATCTCATCTCAGTCCACTGATGCAATCCTTTGGTTGTCCAATGTCCATTCAAACCCCTGGAAGGACCTTCCCTTAGAGTTTAACCTCTTGCGCCAATCAATTTGGATTTGACCATGACCATAATTGTCCCAGGATTCACAATCCAGGTGACAAGATAAGAAGCAAAGGGCTTCAAATTATTGAAGTCCGGAAAGATCTTTCCTTTTTTCTTATGTACTCGAATATATTTCCGCCTGTCAGGTTTTTAGATTCAACATATAGAGTTTCAGTTGTGAGCTTCCTTCTCTAACCCGAACATCAGCAGGGAGATTGCCTTGAAAACATTAAAACAGTAAAGAAAATAGATAGAGGGAGGGGAAAAAATTCATTTGTAGAATAAACTGTTATGAGGTAAGAGCCAATAGAGCTGTTATGACCCTCTGGGGTTGCATTTTTGTCCAAAAAGCGTCCATTTTGCTCTACTTCTGTCAGTTCATGATACTGAATAACCACATTGCCAAGTAAAACTTTTTATTTTTACTCATACCCAATTCTTAACTATATATTTTCCTTTTTATTATTGTGCAATGTGCGTGCACAAGCAGCACAACAAATTGAAGTTCATTATAACCTTGACAAAAAGTCTATAAAATCATTAATTAACCACACATTTAAGCATGAGAACATTATTTTCAAGATATTATGATACCATTTACACATGAATGCGTGAACTTGGAGAAATACCAGATAAAAATATAGTGAAGTAACCATTTACGCTATTGTATTTACAATCAGGCCACCAGAGATCTCGGTGCTTGCATTTCTGCTCAAATCCTTGGACGCAAACAAATCCTACAATATGACGTTGAATGGCATCACCAAGAAAAGAGCTACAACCTCTCCTCTTGAATAAAATGTTCAAAGGGGCTTAATGTTGTTCCAATGACGGAGAATGTAAAGACTATATTCGAGTTTATTTGAATTCAGCAATCTGTTCATACCTTTTCAGATACCTTCAGTCGTCAAGCCTAGCAAAATCCAGTAGTATTTCGGTGTTTGATTGAATCTGCCGTCTCTCCTGTTAAATGATGCCAAATTGGGATAAGTGGAAGGATATCTATTCTGTTTCTTATGTGGGCATTTTGGCTGTATTAAGAGTGATCAAACGCCCTGTATATCATATAGTGCTTACCCTGTGTCCATTTCACAAGAATTTGACTGACGCTTTTCAATTTGGCGTTGGGACTAAAGCAAATTCTGGATACAGAGGGCTTTTTGACAAATTACTTTCTTGCATTTCCATGTTTTGCTCTTGCATAAGGCTCTGCAAATTCGTAGCATTGTTCTACATTGAGTTTGATTGTAGGGATTTCGCCGGGATCCTCATAGAATGCGTCGTTCATATCACTTTTCTGACACATCCACAGGTTCTTCTGACATCAATGGTTCTTTGATAATAGGTTCACAGTTTACAGTTTTGTATACTCAACCCTGTCTCTCTGTCTGAATTTTCGCCTAGTGGTGGTAGTGCCAGTGGCAGTTGTCGGAGCAGGAAATGCAACGATATTTTTCTCTTCTGGCCTAGGGAGGGCAAGTTTTGCTCTTATACCATACTAGTTTTTGGCACGTGCGATGCACGCCAATATTATCTTAGTTATAGTTTGTAGTTTATTTTAGCATTCTTATTAAATAATTTTATTATCTCCTAATTTGAACAAAGCCAAAAATAGCACGAGAATATAGAAAAACAAATATAAAAAAAATTAAAATAAAATAACCACCCCATAATCTAGTCGATAATAACTAGCTGTAGTTTATAGCTGCTGTTCTGCAATTTAACGCCTAAATTGTCTCTGTGTGGATTAAATTGAAAAAAAATGTAATAGATAAACTGATTTTATCACACTATTAATTGAAGAGGAAATTTAAACTGATGCTATCACACTATTAAAAGGAAACTTAATACTAATGGATGCTGGGATTTGAACACATGCACCTTTCACCACTAGGCTTTAGACACTTTTGTATCAACTAACTTAAAATTTTTGTTCGGATTTATTTCTAAAGTTGACTATATTTAATTCAGACTTATCACTAAATAATATATACCCTATTGATGACTCGTAATTTGACTTCGACAGAGGCTTCGTTGCTAATTCAGATTTATCGTTTAAATTGACTATATTTAATTTGGATTTGTTGCTAAATAATTTTTCACTCTATTTATGACTCTTGCTTTCACTTCGTTAGACAACTCATTGCTAATTCACATTGATTATTGAAATTGACTATATTTATTCCGAACTTATAGCTAAATAATTTTTATACTCTATTTATAAGTTGTGATTTGACTTCGTTAGAGAGTTCATTGATAACTTAAACTGAAATCAACTATATTTAATTTGGACTTATCACTGAATAATGATATTATACTCTGTTTATGACCCGTGATTTGACTTCATTAGAGAGTTGATTGATAATTCAAATCGACCGTTATAATTTACTATATTTAATTTGAATTTATTACCGAATAACGTTATTATACTCTATTTATGACTAGTGCTTTGATTTTTATCACAGAGTTCATTGCTAAAGTTTAAAAGATTTTTAAAATTTTGCCGTGTGGTTGCCCCGCCCCCATCTTCCTCCCATGCTTTCATGACATTTACGGCTACGATCCTTGAATAGTGAACTTGTGACTTTTGAAATTGAATTATGTCGTATTATAGTTTTTTTTTTTAAATGGTAGTCATGCATACTTTAGTGTAAGCTAAATAATTAATTAACTCATTTTTGTTTGTCAATTCTTGTGGCGATTGAATTTGACAGTATATAGGAACACGTGAAATGACTAAAAATGCAAAAATGATTAATTATGATTTTATAGATATTTAAGCAAAAATGCAAACTAATGTGAGCCCAATATTTTTTTGGTTTTGAACATAATTTACCTTAAATTTTAACGTGTGTTGAATTGAATGCAAATCCACTTTGTCTTAAAAATACAAAATAAATTTTCTTTATACAAAAAATTTGAGCACAAACATCTCATGATTTATGAATTTCATTAGTTGCCTAATTTATTTAACTAGCATTAAACACGCAAAAAACAGTAGAATTAGTGGGTGGGAGTAATTGGTCTCTGATGAAGTACATTGGAAGTGATTGTATAAGCACGTGTCTTATTGCCTCCATCCATTCCTCGATTTTGCAAGTTATACACAGGATTCTCTGATTGGAAGAGTTTCTTATTTAGAGATGAACTCCTGTTCACTTGACACTGATATAACTGGAACACAGTCGTTCTTTCAGCCTGATCAAAAAGATTTGGGGGCGTGGATTTTGCTCAAATTAAACCAAGATACTTGATATTCGGCTTCTGAATTTGATCCTCTTGAGCTAAATCTGATATCTTCATTTGCTTGGAAAATGAGAGATTCAGAAGAACTTTGTGATGAAATGATGTCTTCCCCCGATCTTCTATTTTGCTTGCCCACTGGAAAGTTCTGTGATCTTGAAAAATACTCTGTGGAAAGGTGTAAAATTATTTCCCTACCTAATACAATGATTTTTTCTTTCATTTTTTTTCCTTACGTATGATTACTGACTATATCTTTTCGCTACTTAAATAACTATTTCGTGTTTATCATGCATATGCTTTGGATGTTGAGGTATATTAATTTGTTGACCTCAAAACTTGAAGTGAGCAAATCCCTTGCCACCTCCTTATCTAGTCACCTTTCCAAGCCCTTTTGTGGTTACCGAAGCTCTGTGGGACAACTTCGTGGTGACAATTTTTGCCGAGTGAAGACTTTGGAGATGAATTCCCATATGCACTCTTAAATATTTTGCCACGTGGTACTTTCCATGTGGCCAAGAGGAAGGGACAGGATATTTGATTGGTCCCTATAGAAAGTTTTATGCTTGCTAGGATCCCATTAATTCTAAGTAAACAGGTTTGCTTTGTAGACTTCACTAAGATAAATTCTCCTAGCAAGCTCAGGGGCTCAACCTTGCCTGGGTGAGAATTGGAGAAAAGTAATCTAATAGCTTCGGCCTTGCAAAGACTATTCAGACCTTGTTTTACGGTCAGGTCGTTTTAATTGGTCACTTAGCTTCTTATGTTAGACATTGATCTAACCTGGTGTCCCTGTAGAATCATTTTATGCCAGGTGAATTTATGAAGTAACAATATTTTACTCTAACAATTGCAAGCAAAACTTATCAACGATCGCTATCAAAACTTTACAATCCACAGATTCCAGAATCTCATTCTCAAGCTTCCTCAACTTCACTCCCTTAGATATGATACTCGGACTCAGGTACGGGTATATATCTAAGTGTCGGATATTTTATTTTCTAAGCCCTTGTTTGGTAGCGAGTCATTTATTTTGTAGAAAAATTCTAGCCGTTAGGTGTCCTTTTTCACAGCTGCAATTATTGCTAATCCACATAAAATTACTTTTGTGCCGCTTCATATTTATTTCATTGTATGTTGTGAGAGTCATTTTGGAGAATTCACATGCTGCTGAGTAAAATGAAAAAGGGCTGCAATGGCCCACTTTACTGTTCAAACGTTCAAAAAAGGCTAAAAATGCCACACAAAAAAATTGTCTACCAAACAGGGGCTAAAATGTAGGATACGGGGACATGGCTAAAAGGAGTCCAAACTTCAGTACTTTTTCAAACTTCAATTTTTTTTACTAATCTAGAATGTCATTTTGAATAGCACAATGAAGGAAATGGGTATTTAATAAAAGTTTAAGACAAATAAAATAACATTTTGGGGTTTAGTTTTCAATTATGAGAATTACTAATTGTTATATAAAATAGAAAATGAGGAATTTGATTTAGTGGAGCACTAAATAGTACTATATGGAACCCATTTTCATTTTATACAAACAAAACTTTCAACCACTGATACAAAAAGAGAAAGAAGGAAAAAAAGAAGAAGAAGAAAATGGAATGAAAAAAGAGAGAAGAAGAAAAAGAAGGTAAAACCTAGCGGCGCCGCCTTTCTCCACCCTCTAGACGATGACGCTAGGTTTATAGAGAGCAAAATTGGGAAAGAAGAAACAGGAAAGAAAAGGAAAAGAAAAAAAAAGAGAGAAGAAAAAGAAGGAAGAAGAAGCAAAAACGACGAAGTGTCCGGTTGAAATTTGGAGGATCCGTTACATATCCCATACCCATGTCGTATCGTGTCCGACACGGGTACTCCAACTATTTCGAAGAGTCCGAGAAGCAAGAAAGAACGAAAATCTCTCTCTTCTTGAGTAAAATGTACAAAGGGGCTGATGCCGTTCCAATAATGGAGAATGTAAATACTATGTTTCGAGTTTATTTAAATTCAGCAATCAGTTCATACCTTTCCAGAAGCAGTATTGGATACCTTCAGTTGTCGAGCCTAGAAAAATCCAGTAGTATTTCGGTGTTTGATTGAATCTGCCATCTCTCCTGTTAAATGATGCCCAATTGGGTTAAGTGTGAGGATGCCTTTTCTGTTTCATATGTGGGGCATTTTGTCTGTATTAAGAGCGATCCAATACCCTGTAAATCTTTTAGTGCTTACCCTGACTCCATATAGCAAGAAGTTGACTCACGCTCTTGACAAATTACTTTCGTGCACATCAATGCTTTGCTCTTGCATAAAGCTCTGCAAATTTGTAGCAGTGTTCTACATTGAGTTTGATTGTAGGGATTTTGCCGGGATCCTCATACAATGCATCCTTCATATCAATTCTACAGGTGGTTCTGGTGTGGTTGCTTCTTCAATAATAGGTTCACAATTTTACATGCTGAACCCCTTTTCTCTGTATAAACTGTCACCTATTGGTGGTAGTGCCATTGGCTTTATCGTTACAGCTGCAAGATTTTTATTGTCAGTTATCGAAACAACATATGCAACAATACTTTTCTCTTTCCGGCCTTGGGAGGGCAAATCTTGCTCTTACACCGGCTAGATTGAAAGTACTTAGCCAGGGAGAGTTGAGACCAGGACGAGGACGCGGACCTAAAGTAAACTTTTGGCACACACGATGCACGTGGCATATCAGCCACAACATGCACGTCCTTTAACCACTAAGCTTCAGACAATTGTATTAACTAACATAAATATTTTTATTGATTTATTTCTAAAGTTGACCATATTTAATTCAGACTTATCGTTAAATAATGTTTGTATACCCTATTGATAACTCGTATTTTGACTTCGTGACAAGCTTCGTTGCTAATTCATATTTATCGTTGAAATTGACTGTGTTTAATTTGGATGATCGCTAATAAATAATGTTTTTAACACTATTTATGACTCATGCTTTCACTTCTTTAGACATCTCATTGCTAATTCAGATTGATTATTTAAATCGAATATATTTATATCGAACTTATCGCTAAATAAATTTTTATACTCTATTTATAACTTGTACTTGGGCTCCGTTAGAGTTCATTGATAATTTAAATTGATAGTTGAAATAAACTATATTTAACTTAGACTTATCGCTAAATAATGATTTTGTACTCTATTTATGATTTGTGATTTGACTTTGTTAGAGAGTTTATTGCTAATTGAGATTGACCATTGTAATTGACTATACTTAATTCGAATTTATCTTTGAATAACATTATTATCCCCTTCTTATGACTAGTGCTTTGACTTCGTCAAAGAGTTCATTGCTAAGTCTATGTATATATAAAAAAAGTTTAAAAGATTCTTAAAATTTTGTTGGGTGGTAAACTTTTGGCACATGCTATGCACGTGGCGTATTTGTAATAGGGTAAGCAACATCCACAACATGCACCTTTCACCACTAGGCTTCAGACACTTTTGTATCAACAAATATAAAAATTTTAATCAAATTTAGTTCTAAAGTTGACCGTATTTAATTCAGACTTATCGCTAAATATTGTTTATATACCCTATTGATGACTCGTATTTTGACTTCGTCACAAGCTTCGTTGCTAATTCATATTTATTGTTAAATTGACTATGTTAAATTTGGATTTATCGCTATTATCAAATAATATTTTTACACTCAATTTACGACTCGTGCTTTCACTTTGTTAGACAGCCTAATTCAGATTGAGTTTTGAAATTGACATATTTATTTCGAACTTATCGCTAAATAAATTTTTTTACTCTATTTATAACTCGTGTTTCGACTTCGTTAGAGAGTTCATTGATAATTTAAATTGATAGTTGAAATCAACTATATTTAACTTGGATTTATCAGTAAATAATGATTTTATACTCTATTTATGATTCGTGATTTGACTTCGTTAGAGAGTTTATTGATATGAGATTGACCGTTGTAATTGACTATATTTAATTGGAATTTATCGTTGAATAACATTATTATACCTTTTTATGACTCGTGGTTTGACTTCGTCGGAGAGTTCATTGCTAAGTCTATGTATATATAAAAAAAGTATAAAAGATTTTTAAAATGTGGCCAGGCGGTAAACTTTTGGCACGTGCTATGCACGTGGCATATTTGTAAAGCGTAGGCGACATCTACAACACGCACCTTTCACCACTAGGCTTCAGACACTTTTGTTTTAACTAACATAAAAATTTTAATCGAATATATTTCTAAAGTTGACTATATTTAATTCAGGCTTATCGCTAAAATATGTTAATATACCCTACTGATGACTCGTATTTTGACTTCATCACAAGCTTCGTTGCTAATTCATATTTATCGTTGAAATTAAATATGTTAGATTTGGATTTATTGCTATTAAATAATATTTTTACACTCGATTTATTACTCGTGATTTCACTTTGTTAGACAGCTCATCGCTAATTCGGATTGAGTTTTGAAATTGACATATATATTTCAAACTTATCACTAAATAAATTTTTATACTTTTTATACTCTACTTATAGCTTGTGCTTTGACTTTGTTAGTGAGTTTATCGTTGAAATCAACTATATTTAACTTGGACTTATCAGTAAATAATTTTATACTCTATTTATGATCCGTGATTTGACTTCTTTAGAGAGTTCATTGCTAATTGATTGACCATAGTAATTGACTATATTTAATTCTAATTTATCTCTGATAACATTATTACACCCTTTTTATGACTAGTGCTTCGACTTCATCCGAGAGTTCATCGCTAAGTCTATGTATGTATAAAAAAAAGTTTAAAAGATTTTTAAAATGTTGCTGGGCGGTAAACTTTTGGCACATACGATGCATGTGGCGTATTTGTAACAGGGTAAGCAACAGCCACAACATGCACCTTTCACCACTAGGCTCCAGACACTGTTGTATAAACTAATAAATTTTTTTTATGGAATTTATTTCTAAAGTTGATCGTATTTAATTCAGACTTATCGCTAAATAATGCTTATATGCCCTTACGATGACTCGTATTTTGACTTTATCACAAGCTTCGTTGCTAATTCATATTTATCGTTGAAATTGACTATGTTAAATTTGGATTTATCGATAATAAATAATGTTTTTACACTCTATTTATGACTCATGCTTTCACTTCGTTAGACAGCTCATTGCTAATTCAGATTGATTATTGAAATTGACTATATTTATATTGAACATCGCTAAATAAATTTTTATACTCTATTTATAGCTAGTGCTTCTATTTCGTTAGAAAGTTCATTGATAATTTAAATTGCCCATTGAAATCAACTATATTATTACACCACTTTTATGACTTGTGCTTTGACTTCATCTGAGAGTTCACTGCTAAGTCTATATATGTATAGAAAAAATTGAAAAGCTTTTTAAAATGTTGGCGGCGGTCGCCCCTCCTCGTCCCCATCCCTCCTCCCATGCTTTCATGACATTTATGGAAACGATCCTTGAGTTGTGAACTTGTGACTTTTGAATTTGATTTATATCGTATTATAGTTGTTTTTTTATGGTAGTCATGCACACATTCGTGTTTTAAAATTCAAACCGTTCCCCTTTAATTCAGTTTGATATCTATAAAGGCAAGTTGCGTGTATTCTCAATCCTTATCTTGTCTGATTTGCTTATATTTCGAAAGGAGGAGGAAAGATGAACAAAGAAATGGACAAAACTTTCCTTTGTCTAATTGAAACAATTAAGGAAATCTTTGATACATTAAATTGAAAATACTGATTGAGGAATTCAACTCGTCATGCTCAACCGTGAATTAGTGGATGGGGGTAATTGGTCTCTGATGGTGGAGTACATTAGAAGTGATTGGATAAGGATGTGTCTTACTGTATCCAGTCCTCGATTTTGTAAGTTATATGCAAGATTTTCTGATTGCAAGAGTTTCTTATTCGGAGATGAACTTGATATTGCTGGAATGCAGCCATTCTTTCAGCCTGATCGAAAAGATTTAGAGGGCCAAGGATTTTGCTCAAATTACACCGAGATATTTGATTTTCGGCTTCTGAATTGACCCTCTTGAGCTGGATCTGATATCTTCTTTTGCTTGGAAAATGAGAGATTCAGAAGAACTTTGTGATGAAATGATGTCTTCCTTCTCTCTTCTATTCTGCTTGTCCATTGAAAAGGTTCTTGTTCCAGTCATGAGATTTCATGCTCTTTTTCGACACAATTTGCTTGAAATTTTGTGTGGAAAGGTGTAAAATTATTTTTCAACCTGCTACAAAGATTTTTCCTTTCAGTTTTTTCCCTTCGCCTATGATAACTAATGTTATCTTTTCTCTACTTTGTGAATAAATAACTATCCCTTGTGTTTCATGCACGTGCCTTGCACGTTGAGGTATATTTGTTGACCTCAAAATTTTGGAGCAAGCAAATCCCATGCCAACTCCTTATCTAATCACCTTCCCAAGCATTTTTGTGGTAACCGGAGCTCTGTGGGAACAACTTCATGGTGACAATTTCCACCAAGTGAAGACGTTGGAGATGAGTAAAAAGTATTTGGGCTAGGGTTTCCTATATCACTCATTGTTTTTTGTTTTTTGTTTTTTTTTCTAATTTTACGGGGATATATATTTGTAGATTTCTCAAGCCTACATGCTAGCCTCTTTACTTTTTGTTGACACGTGTCGCCTAGTCATTTGAGGACCATAATTCTAGATGATTCTATGGCATGGCATTTGCTTATAGGTATGGCTATTACTTTCACAATATTCTCTAACTCACGATTCTCACATGCTTTCTTAAATATTTTGCCCTGTGGTGCCTTCCTTATGTGATGCCGGGCACGATATCGATTATTCTGCAAGCTGATTTTATCAAATAATTCAGGAAAGAACACGAGAAAACACCAAGAAAAACAAGAGAATTCTTTATTATTTCATTCACCATTCGAAAACAGCCCACAAGATATAACTAGAAAATCGTAAATATCATAATTTTACCAAACATGGCAAAATCTCAATAGTCATACCAAAAGAAAGTGTGTAATAAAAGAAATAATATCCTAAAATGTGGCTCAAATCGAGTTCATAATCTCTTTTAAAAAGGCAAACAAAATATTACTAAAAAAGGAAAAAATAACTGAAATTGGGGATTCGGAAGGGAAAACAGCGGATTTTGCCCTCGAAATCGATGTATGCCGAGCGAAGTTGGGTGGCCACGACGTGCACTCCAAAAAGAACTTTCCGAATTGGGTCATTAGCGAGATTCTGATAACCGTAATCAAACTTATGGCCAACATACAAAAACGTGTCAAAAAATGCCCCAATTAAGAAAAGATTTCGATTACTTACCATTTTTGCGCTGATCTGCCAACTCATGGTACCTCAGTGCTATCAACGAGCTATCGGACAACTCGGCATCATCTGACCTTGCCTGGGTGAGAACTAGGGAAGGTAATCTAATAGCTTCTGCCTTGCAAAGACTACTCAGACCTTATTTAGCGGTGACGTCGTTTTGATAGGTCAAGTAACTTCTTACATTACACATTGGTCTAACCTGGTATCCCCGTAGGATCATTTTATGCCAGGTGGATTTACAAAGTAAAAATATTTTACTCTAGCATTTGCAAACATTTAATAAACTAACCACAAACTTAAATTTGGGAACAATATATTCTAGGAGATATTATGATATAATTTACAAATCAAAAGACTAAATTCGGAGGGCGAAATGAAATTTTCTCAATTCACACATAAAATAAATAAGTAAATAAAATGGGTACAACTTATCAACAATCGCTATCAAAACTCTACAATCCCCAGATTCCAGAATCTCCCTCTCAAGCTTCCTCAACTTCACTCCCTTAGAGGATGTGTCATCTGATACTACCAAAGACACCTCCAATTTGGATTCATCAGTAAAATAATTGAAAATAGACAGGGCAAACTTAGACTGTCCAGGGAGCCCAAGTGACAAAAGAAATGATGAAGCATGTTGCTCCGGGCTGAAGAGCAGGTACAATCTTGTGGATGGGAATTTTAGGTGCAAAACAGGAAGGATGGAATGTAATAAAGGATATAATATTATCAGGTGCTTAAATCGTCAAAATATCAATTTTTATTTTAGAAGGGACTTTAGGCTACTCAAATCATGAATGAGCCTATTCATAAACAATCATCCGAAAATATAAAGCCAGAGCTGATACATGTGCATGTGTATTACACATGTAACCCTTTTTTTTTTTTTTTTAAATAATTGCAACATATGAGTTTTTTTTTTTTCAATACAAAATAAGTTGAAGCTTAATCAGGAATCTCATGATTTAAATTTCCTTTATTACATAATATAAATATTTCTTTTGATAATACAAAAATTTTATGGAAACTTCTAAACTGACAACCTTTTCCTTTAAATTCAATTGATTTTACAACTTTTTGGACAATTTTCAAATGTTTTTCTTTTCTTTCTTTTTTTTTTTTTTTGTATGAATTCTTTATTCTCCACATGACTAGACTACAGCTTATTGAAACCCTTAAATGTCTAAAATGTGCGTACGCTGATTAAACTAGGGAGGGCAAGCCTTGCTCTTATACCATATTAATTTTTCATTTTTATTCTATATCATTTGAGCACATCATTTTTTAAATTTGTGTCAAGAATACACAATATCCAAGATTTTTGAGGAATATGGTTTATTTGATAATCTCAAGTTTGTTTCTGATGTGGGGCTTAATATTGAGGACTCAAAAATTTTAATATCTTGTATTCCCCAAAAAATTCTGTTCATCAATGGATTTGGGATTGTTTTTCAATATCCAGGCAAAAGACTGTAGAATATTAAATTGCAGGCATTTAAGACAGTACACGACAATGAAATTAAGGCATTCTCATGGTTTCCGCTTTGTTGGCTTTCATAATGTTGAAACCTCGAGGGTGAATTAGGGAATTTTGTGTTTGGGTCGACTTGGAAGTTAAATGTTGGCATGGAACTAGACACCAAAGTTATTAATATAAGAAGTGAGACGCATCAGATTCTCATTTTGCAAGCGAAATCAAGATTACTTAAGATTCCAGGATGAATTCTTATGCAAATAGGCACGTGGTGGGTAAATATTTGAAGGGGATCGTGCATAAATCGAGCAACATGGAAAGTAAACACAGCACTATGGAAACTAATCACAGTACTATGGAAACTGCAGCTAAACCACAAGCCTTAAATTGTAGTCATTACTTCTTGTCATTTTAAAATTGTTGTCTTACCATTTATTGTTTGGTCATTATTTAGTATTTAAGAGATGGTTATGCATTTGTAATCCTTGGTTATTTTCTATGAAAATTAATAAATTATTGAATTGTTTTCCCAAATTGTTGATCCTTTCTTAGTATTCATTGCATATCAACGAGTTAGTTGCTTGTGTCCCCATTCTTCTCAATCATTTCGCAGCAAATCCATGTGCTCATTTGAGTCATAGTCAGATCAAATAGCTCGTTCGAGCCTAATGAGCTCTGGCACTATATTAAACCACTTACTCAAAAAAGTTTGAACTCTTAATGGATTAAATGTATATCATTTAAATTTTGGATGTGTACATGTGTGGTGCGTGCAAATTCAATTTCTTCTTATAATTTATTAATTACTATATATAATTTTCCATTGTACACAATTTTTGTCCTTAAGAATCTCGTGCTTTTTGAATTTCATTAATCGTCTAATTTATATTGCTATATTAAACACGCAAAAGAAAGGGAAAAATAGTAAAATGTATAACAATTTTTGTTGTTTCAGATATTCCAATAGTTTATTGGAAGCTTAAATTTTAATCATTTCCCAGATTGATATCTTAAAATTTTTTGGAGAAGTTTCGTGAAATCTTTGTACTTTCAACAAACTTGGAGGAGATAGCTTCTTGAAATTACTTTCTGCAGAGCTTCCCAATATTATCCAGCATGATGGAACTTGAGTAGTTTTTAGCTCCAATATTGTAAAAGAATCATTCGTAACGAAACTGATATATGTTTCTTTGTGTATCTGCTGTTCCACAGTAGAAAATGTCGTACAAATTAGTGTCTGTTTCTTTAAAAAATATGTTTCTACTCTTACCCTTGGTTTTTTATTCAAAAATCTCCTTATGAGGTAAAACCACTCCTTCGTTACTGTAAACCTCGTCCCTTACATGAATGTCTTCTCGAAGAATGGTCATGTTCTCTATGCGAGTCCATTGCTCAACAGTTGAGTGCCAGCTGACGATACTACTTGAAATGCACACTGGGTTCTTGATGCAGACCTCAAATTATGGTGCAGTGTGAGAGCCAAACACCCAATTCGACTACACAACCAGGGCCAATTGCAACATCTGGTCCAATCAAGCAACCCCCCTCAATTTTTGCACTCTCATTCACCAGGACATTTCCAATAATATGAGATACAGAGGCCAATTTCGGAGAAGCTTTTTTTTCTCAAGGATTCAAAGTAAAATCTCAGGCCACTTATGTAATCCTTTGGTTGTCCAATGTCCATCCAAAACCCGGGAAGGACCATTCCATAGAGCTTTTCCTCTTGCACCAGCCAATTTTCATTTTATGATTACAACACGAGTTTTTATGGATACAAATAAGTTGAAACATAACCAGAAACCTCGTGATCTTTATTTCCTTCATTGTATGACAAAATATTTTTTTTATAATACTGTCTTACGAAAACTTTTAAAATGACAACCTTTTCCTTTAAATTCAATTTGATTTTTAGAACTTCTTGGACAGCTTGCATGTGTTTTCTATTCTTATTTTGTATATATGTTCTTTATTCTCCAAATGACAAGACTTTAGTTTATTTAAGCCATTAAACATCTAAAATGTGCATACGCTGATCAAAATAGTGGAACCTAATTTTAATGTTAAAATCAAATATAAATATTTTTCCTTTTGTTATTCTTCAAAATTTCTATTTTTACTTGTACACAATTCTTTACTTACATTTTCCTTATTAATCTTGTGCAATGTGCATGCACAGGCAAATGTTTTGCACAACAAATTATTTTTCATAATAACCTTGTCAAATAGTCTATAAAGTCATGAATTAGCCACAAATTTAAGCACGGAACAGCACTTTCAAGATATTATGATACCATTCACAATGGATACACAAACTTGAAGAAGTATACCAGATAACTTATAAGAGAATAGTAATGTTTACTATTGTATTTGCAATCGGGCCATCAGAGGTCTCGGTGCTCGCATTTTCTGCTCAAATCCTCGGATGCAAACAAATCCTACGGTATAATGTTGAATGACATCAGCAAGAAAAGAGCAAAAACCTCTCTCTTCTTGAATAAAATGGACAAAGGGCCTGAATGTTGTTCCTATGAAGGAGAATGTAAATACCATGTTCGAGTTTATTTAAATTTAGAAATCAGTTCATACCTTTCCAGAAGCAGTATTGGATAACTTCAGTTGTCAAGCCTTGAAAATCCAATAGCATTTCAGTGTTTTATCGAATCTGCCATCTCTCCTGTTACATGATGCCCAATTGGGATGAGTGTGAGGATGTTTTTTCTGTTTCATATATGGGGCCTTTTGGCTGTACTAAGAGCGATCCAACGCCCTGTAAATCTTGTAGTGCTTACCCTGTGTCCATATAGTAAGAAGTCGACTCACACTTTTCAGCTTGGGTGTTGGGACTAAAGCGAATTCTGGACACAAAGTAACAAGGGCTTTTGACAAATTACTTTCTTGCATTTCCATGTTTTGCTCTTGCATAAAGCTCTGCAAATTTGTAGCATTGTTCTACATTGAGTTTGATTGTAGGGATTCCGCTGGGATCCTCGTAGAATGCATCCTTCATATCACTTTATGACACTTCTACAGGTCGTTCGGGTGTCATTGGTTCTTCGATAATATGTTCACAATTTTGCATATTGAACCTATTGGTGGTAGTGCCATTAGCTTTATAGTTACACCAGGTTTTAATGGCAGTTTTCGGAGCACGAGATGCAATGATACTTTTCTCTTCTGGCCTAGGGAGGACAAGTCTTGCTCTTATGCCATACTAATTTTTGTGACGTGCGATGCGCGTAGCGTATTTGTAACAGAGTACTCAACGTTATTTTAGTTAAAGTTTGTAGTTTATTTTAGCGTTTCTTATTAAATAATTTTATTTTCTACTAATCAAAGCGAAGTCAAAATAGCAAGAGAATATACAAAAATAAATGTGGAAATAAAATAAAATAACCCCATACTCTAGTTGATAATAACTAGCTGTAGTTTATAGCTGCTGTTCTGCAATTTAACGCCTAATTTTTCTTTGTGTGGATTAACTTGAAAAAAGTTATAGATAAACTGATTTTATCACACAATTGAAAAGGAAAATTAAATTGATGCCATCACACTATTAAAAAAGAAAGTTTATACTAATGGCTGCTGGGATTTGATTCCATGTAATCTACAGCCACAACATTCACCTTTCACCACTACGCTTCAGTCACTCTTGTATCGTTGAAATTGACTATATTTAATTTGAACTTATCTCTTGATAATGTTTATATATATATATA
>CAIGRB010124014.1:151257-163294 GCA_903798255.1 Fraxinus quadrangulata | reverse complement strand
TATATATATACCCTATTGATGACTTGTATTTTTACTTCGTCGTAGCCTTCATTGCTAATTCAGATTTATCATTAAAATTGACTATATTTAATTTGGATTTACCACTAATAAGCAATGTTTTTACACTCTATTTAAGACTCGTGCTTTCACTTCGTTAGACAGGTCATTGCTAATTCAGATTGATTATTGAAATTGACTATATTTATTTCTAACTTATCGAGAAATAAATTTTTATATCTATTTATAACTTGTGCTTTGACTTCGTTAGGGAGTTCATTGATAATTTAAATTGATAGTTGAAATCAACTTAATTTGGACTTATAACTAAATAATGATTTTATACTCTATTTATGAGTTGTGATTTGACTTCGTTTGAGAGTTTATTGTTAATGAGATTGATCATTGTAATTGACTATATTTAATTCGAATTTATCACTGAATAATGTTATTACACCCTATTTATGACTAGTGCTTTGACTTCGTCGGAGATCATTGATAAGTTTGTTCATATATTATAAAAGTTCAAAAGATTTTTAAAATGTTGCACGGCGGTCACCCCTCCCCATCCCCATCCCTCCTCCCATGCTTTCATGACATTTATGGAAACCATCCTTGAATTGTGAACTTGTGACTTGTGACTTTTGAATTTTAATTATATTGTATTATAGTTGTTTTTTATGGTAGTCATGCACACATTTGTGTTAGTTAAATCTTTGATTTGCACTTTTTGAATGGTCAAGTAGCTTCTTAATTACGTTACACATTGGTCTAACTTGGTATCCATGTAGGATCATTTTATGCCAGGTAGACTTACAAAGTAACAATATTTTATTCTAAAATTTGCAAAAATATTAGAATATAAGGATATAATTTACAAATCAAAAACCTAAATTTGGAGGGTGAACTGAAGTTTTATCAATTCACAAAAAGAAAAAATCGAGTACAACTTATCAACAATCGCTATCAAAACTCCACTATACCCTGATTCCAGAATCTCCCTCTCGAGCTTCCTCAACTTCATTCCCTTAGAAGATGTGTCATCTGATTCTACAAAAGACACTTCAGCCGTCGATTCGTCAGTAAAAGAATTGAAATTAGACAGAGCAAACTTAGATGATGCAGGGAGCCCAAGTGACAAAAGAAATGATGAAGCATGTTGCTCTGGGCTGAAAAGCAGGTACATTCTTGTTACCAGATGGGAACTTTAGGTGCAATCAAGAAGGATGGATTGTATAATAGAGGATATATCATTATCAAATGCTTGAATCGAAAAAATATTCAATTGTTAATTTAAAAGGGACTTTAGGCTACTCAAATTGTGAATGAGCCTATTCATGAACGAGCATTCAAAAAATATAAAGCCACAGCTGATGAATGTGTATTACACACGTCATTCATGTATTTCTTTCTATAACTGCAACATAGGAGTCTTTAACAATACAAAATAAGTTGAGGTTTAATCAGGAATCTCATGATTTATATTTCCTTCATTGAATGATAAAAATATTTTATTTATTTATTATTATTTTTTTTTTGATATACAACAAGTGTCGTGGAAACTTTTAAAATGACAACCTTTTTCTTTAAATTCAATTGATTTTACAACTTCTTGGACAATTTGCTTATGATTTCCTTTCTTGTCGTGTATGAATTCCTTATTCTCCGCACGACAAGACTTTAGCTTATTGAAACCATTAAACATCTAAAAATGTGCATACGCTGATCAAACTAGTGAAACCTAATATGAATATTTAAATCAAATATTAAAAAAATTCTTATATTTTTCTTCAAATTTTGTATTTTTACTTCTACACAATTCTTAACTATATATTTTTCTTATTAATTTTGAACAACGAGCGTGCATAGGCACGTGTTTTGCACAACAAATTGTAGTTCATTATAACCTTGACAAATAGTCTATCAAATCATACTTAGCCGCAAATTTAAGCATGAGAACATTATTTTCAAGATATTATGATATTATTCACACATGAATGCGTGAAATTAGAGAAATATACCAAATAAAAATACAACAAAGTAACTATGTGTACTATTGTATATGCAATCTGGCAACCAGAGGTATAGATGCTAGCATTTTCTGCTCAAATCCTCAAACGCAAACAAATCCAACAATATAACGTTGTACGACATCAGCAAGAAAAGAGTGAAAGCCCTCTCTCTTCTTGAATAAATGTACGAAAGCGCAGAATGTTGTTGCTATAACAGAGAATGTAAATACTATGTTTGAGTTAATTTGAATTCAACAATCAGTTCATACCTTTCCAGAAGCAGTATAGGATACCTTCAGTTGCCAAGCCTAGCAAAATCCAGTAGTATTTTGGTGGTTGGATTGAATCTGCCATCTCTCCTGTTTATATGATGCCAAATTGGGTTGAGTTTGAGGAATGCCTTTTCTGTTTCGTATATGGGCATTTTGGCTGTAATAAGACTTCAGAGCGATCCAACACCCTGTAAATCATGTACTGCTTCCTCTGTGTCCCTATAGCAAAAAGACAACTCACACTTTACACTTTGGGTGTTGAGACAGAAGCAAACCGTGGACGTGAAGCAACAAGGGGTTTTGGAAGATTATTTTCTTGCATTTCCATGTTTTGCTCTTGCATAAAGCTCCGCAAATTTGCATGCATCCTTGATTTTAATTTTTGACACTTCCACATGTGGTTCTTGTGTTGTTGATTCTTCCATAATAGGTTCATAGTTTTGCATACTCAGTTTGGGCATTGGGACTAAAGCAAATTCTGGACGCAAAGCAACAAGGGCTTTTGACAAATTACTTTCTTGCATTTCCACGTTTTGCTCTTGCATAAAGCTCTGCAATTTGTAGCATTGTTCTACGTTGAGTTTGATTGTAGGGATTTCATCGGGATCCTCATAGAATGCATCCTTAATATCACTTTATGACACTTCCACAGGTGGTTATGGAGTCGTTGGTTGTTCCATAATAGGTTCGCAGTTTTACATACTCAACTCTGCTTCTCTGCCTGAATTGTCACCTATGGGTGGTAGTGTCTTTGGCTTTATAGTTACACCAGAGTTTTTATTGGCAGTTGTCGTAACAGTAGAAGCAACGATACTTTTTTCTTCTGGCTAGATCTTATACTGTATTAATGTTTTTATTTTTTAATTTTATATTCCATATATGATTATCCACACCCCGCAAGATGATAGCTCATTTTAGCATATCAATTTTGAAATCCATGTCAAGAATACAAAATATCCAATAATATATTCCGTCTAAATCCTAATAAGCATACGTTGTTACTTATGTCACCTTTTGTATTTCTCTCTATACATTGAAGCCAGCAAACAACTAACGAACAAGTGAGCACGGAAGTGGCACTAACGTTGCCCGGCATGAGTGAAAATACAATAAAAGCACCATTGATAAGCAACAAGAAGAAGAAAACTCGTGCCGCAAAAAGTAACAATTCAAAGCTTGTGGCTCCAAAACAAAATCACACGACTAGTACGTTAGTGGGCTAATTCTTTCTTTCCCACAGCGGTGAAGTAGAGCTGGAAGACAGACATCGTTCCAACGGAGGGTTTGAGCAGTTATAATCTAATGTTCCACATATAGCACTTTCTTCGAGCTGTCCATCTTTATTTGCGTACTCTCTTACAAAACTACATCAAGAGTGAGATATCACCTTTCACTTACATAAAATCCCAATAAAATTTAATGAGGATGCTCTCCTATCGGTACATTTGAGTTTTCCTGCATGCACAGACAACTAGTTTCCACATCATAAAAAAACGAAATTTTGTAACATTTAGGAAGCATAACCAGATAACCTCAAATTTTAAGTCTATCGTCAACAGTGATTGACTCCTTTACTTGCATCAAGAAACTTGTACTTCAACGGAATCTTCACTCTATCAAACTTTCGCAAGATCTTATACAAAATTTCCTTTCCTCGAGTTAATAGAAGGGGTTCCCACGTTGCACTTGATCTTAACAAATCTTAAGTAGCCCGTATGGCCTCTAAATTCACTGTTGCACTTCGCCATTATGCTGAGAGAGCTAGCATTTCCAGGCAAGTTTGTAGACCGGCCGCTGCCTCTTCTTGCTGCTTTTAAGAGACATTGAAACATGCACCTTCATTATCTTGCCAACTCCCCAAGTTCCTGAAGGGAACAGAATCACTTCTAAGCACAAGGCATCATCATGCAAGCACAATAAGTATTGACAGATCAACCAACCAACATGATTTTCTCACTTTGCCAATATCATCATCCAAAAAGAATAGGAAAACGCGATTTCTGTACCTGCTCAAATTTCTCTTCACCATAACTAGACATTTTTTGCACAGGTTCATTGAATATATACAACCAAGGATCCCAGATTTGCATTGCATCTAATTCCTTTCTATGTATCAAATGCAGATCAATTTGTAATTTTCTTAACTAGCTAACACTGCCTTTTGTCCATGAAAATCCAAACTATACACGTCCATTGGGAACAATTGCTCGAGCAAGCGAGGTAGTCAAGGATCCATTTCCAGTTCCCGACTCAAGAACCTGACAACCCGGGGCTATCTCCGAGTACATTACTACAAAACTAATATCAGCAATATACAAAATCCGAGTTCTATGGCATAGAACCAGAGTCCATAGCTCTGGTGTAGGGGCCTACAAATACACAAATCCACCCTTGTTACTGAACATATTGGACCAAAATGGTTTCCCAATCCAATCTGAATGTTTAAACACACCAAAACCATTTTGCTCAGAAACCTGGCTTCCAGGTGACCTCAGTACAGTGTGATTCTCTTTGGCCTGTACAAAGTCTACTGTACATTTCTAGTTTGGCTCCAAACGCGGCTACTTCACTTGATTTTATGGAAAAATAATAAGGTTTAGTTTCTTACTGGTTTAACCCCAGTACCATCATTTAGGTACAAATTGTGATCCATGTCATGGTTCAACTACAAAAAGTGATTAAAATTTAGGTCAAAATTAATCACATATTTCATTAACTTTATCAAAATATATTAAAAATCTGATTTTTATAAATCAAACAGAGAAATAATACCTAACAGCTATATTCCAATTAGGAAATATCTTATTAAACAATCATGCTACATTATCAGAAAATTTTGACATCTTCCTTGACATGTGGCATTCCGTCATTGGACTGTATTAAAAATAATCAACTTTTACATTCATTCGTTTCCTGCCACCAATACATATGTCAACTAGAATGTCAACATTTTCTTAGTATCCTAATTCCTGATTGAATCAATAGTTTCACAGTGCCTTTTAAGTATTATTATTGTGAGTGACAACATTACAAGCTGGGAAGCATACAATAAATAGTGCTTGTTGAAACGGGGTGAAAAGTTGAGAAGCATAGAATAGTACTTGTTGAAGCGGTGTGGGGCCAAGCCCATGATCTTATCATTAATTCTCTGTGGGCTGCAGGCACGTGTATTTATTGTGAAATCCTATGTTATAACGTCGGCTCCACTAAATTAATTAGTAGATTGTGTCTCACGCATATGTCTCGTGTCTACTTTAGAGAAATATAATAGTCGAGATGTCTCACTTTTTAACGTATCGCTTTTAAGCTTAAGAGTAATATTATTTAGCATCAATAGTGTTTAACATCAGTTTAGATGACGGTATTAATGATATTAAATTATAGATTCAATTACATAATTTTACCTTGAAATATAATTATTGACATAATGTCACGTAATATCCCATCATTAAACTATTTTAAACACTGTTAACATCCCCATCAAATCATCTGTTGTCAACAACTGAGATTATGTCATTGCATATGTTACCATTTTTTTTTTTTTTTATCAAAGTCAAAATCCTTTTACTTTTCATTGAACATAACATATGTGGTTGCTCCAACACCACGAATGCTATGTAGCGTTATCCCAAGATTAAACCTCAGATGAGTTGGAAGTTGAGATGAACGTGATCCATCCACGTGGAGTTTCTATTTTCTGCTTACAGCTATCAAATTGTGGGTCCCTGACCATATCTATCTTATATTATACTATCAACTCAACGTCCATGAAGATACGACAGAATACTACTACGGTGTCAAGCCAAGCACGCCTGTTGTAATCAAATCCAATTCCTCGTCCTTCCCATGGCAAATCAAACCCCTATTCACGATTAATATTCTTCATGCGCACTTCACTATCACCAAGTTCGCAGTAACTTTCAATCCGCTCTCTCCTCCTTTCATTTCTGTAAGTAGCGGTTTCGGATTTTAACTTTTTTTCTTGTTATATTGATCTGTTTGATGTTTCAATAATGTGATCTCTTTTTCGATATTGATACGCACGCACACTTGCGTTCCAGATGTCTGTTATTGTGTGTGTATGAGTGACATGAATGTATAGAGCCTGATTTGGAGTTAACTTGATAGTGTAGTTGATTTACATATGTTACATGTATCATGAAGCAATCAACGGGGAGTTTTTTAGAATTCAGGTAGATGGTTTCTTTGGTTATCAATCTGTGGACACATAAGCGAGCATGTATTAGTATGCACATGCGTATTTAGAACTATGAAGTGTTCAATTGTTTTCAATCAGATTGGAATAGATCTATTCCGGCTTTTATGTTTAGTTGTTGCTCGTTCATGCATTGCTTTTAAATAATCTGTGACAACTGCCTGCATTGGTGCATGTATGCTGTGTGCGATGTGATTGTTATACACCTGCAAGCGAAGAATACACAGAGTCTATTTTTATGTTTTACTCGAATCACGATTTTCTACAAAGAAAGAAAGACTATACTTGTTTATTTCCATAATGTTCATGTGGAAGTCTTCTGGTTATTTATGCAACATTTTCAAGGTGCATTCAAGTAAAAAGTAATTCTTGTGGTGCATGTTTGCATAACTAGCTAGCATTTTGTGAATTGAATGTGGACATTGCATAAGTAACATGGAGTGTATCTAAGACTGTAACAGAATGCGGCTGCTGGTTAGTGAGGATACTACTACCCCAAGTTATTGGTTGAATTGGAGATTCTTGCTCTGTGCAATATGGGTCTTGACATCTATGCTCCTTGCATCATTTCTGATATGGAAATATGAACGTTCAGACAATTCCAAATCTGAAAGAGGGGAGACGCAGCAGGAGAGACCACGGATTTTGTATTATGATGTTGCTGCTCACGGTGGTGAATTATTTTACTATTATACTCAGTAAGTGATCTTTTTCTTCTGGAATACTGATAAATGTAGGGTTGCTGAAAAATTGAAACAAACTCAGATACGAGTTAAGGCCTTCCTTGGTGACACTTATTGTTGACAAAACCGCATAGCTTCTTAATGTATGAAGTATCTGTCCTCAGGAATATTGGTATTGCGTACTTTTGATTAACTCATGGAAATTGTTTTGACTCCCTCTAATTACATGTTCTTTTGGCTCCGTGCAGGTGGACTTTTACTTTAGTCACCATCTATTTTGGGGTGTGGTACATTTATTACATTGTTCCTAACATATATATGGAATGTATTATGATGTTACTGTCTTGAACCTTATGATGTGATCGCAGTCTCTCTTCAAGGCACAATACTGTCCAATTCTATAAATTTATCTTTTCCTGTGTAGTTTGGTTTGTTACTTTCTATCAACGGATGTTTACAGCATCACAAAGCAAATAGCTGCAACGACTACCATGTATCAGAGGTTGTGGAGCAAGGGTTATATGAGCCTCTTGCCCATGGAGTAAATGAAAATGGAGTCAAATTACGAAAACGATTGGAATGTCTAGAAGAACACCATTGTTCACGATCTGCTGGCCTGTGCGGATACCTGTTTCAGATTTTATTCCAGGTATCGTTTTTGCTACTAAGAGCATCTCCAACAATGCTCTTTATGTTAAAGAGCATTTTTTTTATTATAAGATCATCTTTAAAAATAAAGAGTAGATTTTTGTTCAAGTCCAGTAGTACTATGTATATTTCATCTTTATTTTGATCTTTTTTTTTAAACTATTGTGTTTCACTCTGTTTCCTCATTCTTTTCACTTAACTTCTCTCTTGTTCGTGACATTGTCATTTTTCCTATATTTTGAATATAATGTATGGGAAATTTTGAAATAATAAATAACAATACTATTATATAGAGAGTGGAATTGACTATATATATTTGGAGAGCGAAATTCACTCTTTATTTTAAATGTTAACTATAGAGAGTCTATTGGACTATTAAGGAACCAACTTTCTAAAATAAAGAGGAGGCTATTAAAGGGCTCTGCTGTAGATGCTCTAATACATCTAAAAATCTTCAGATAATATCATATTTGGTTGCAACTATAATTCTTTGGCAAATTGATCAGATCTTCTTGTGCATATTTCCAATGAGCAGATATCTGCTAGGGCGGTAACTCTTACTGATGGTCTTTATTGGACAATAATATTGTTAGAAATATTACTAGTTGCAATACAGTAAAGTGCAGAAATAAAATTTATCGACTAATCGAGTCTCGTGACAGCACGATGTCATAAAGCGAAATTGCTCGTCGATAACTGTTGCGACATCTGTGGACAATCAACTCCATGATACAATGATCAAATAAACCAATTGTGTAACAATCACAAATGATTTCCACAACTCTCAAGTGTACTCCAGAAAATGTGAAAAATGAATATAATAGTTCTTCTTCAATAGAAAGATACAATTTCGTTTTTTGTGTATTTTTCTACTGTCCAAATCGGTGTTTATATATGCAGAAAAAAGATGAAATTGCATCCACCATGATCCAGTATTATTTGTAGTGGTAATAGATTGTTAATACTGGNCCCAAGGCCCAATCAAAGACCTTTAAATATAATGCGTGAGGTGTGACTCGAACCCCCGACCTCCCACACAAATTCCACAATTTTCACCAATTGGGCTCTTCATCTGAATTAATTATTTCTTTCACATATTATATTTATTTTATAAATATCTAACAAATATTTCCCTTCCTTACCATCAGAGATTATGAGCTGAGTTTTGTAAGTACTTTATATAATCTTTTTAGTTTCCATTCTTAATGATTATCAAGTTGTCTAGGACCATACATGCATCCTTGCAAACTTAATCTATGCATGTGGCTACATATTTTTTTTACTAGAACTTACCAGGGGAGGATCCTTGATTTTCCCTCAGTGCACTATTAAAAGAATCTATGCACCTTAATCTATGCATGGTTCACTTGTTCAGATATTTCCTCTTGCCGCATTCATTGTTTGTTTTGTGATTATAGACTCATGCTTGATGTTCTACGGATGTATGGTATTATTATAGTGTTCAAACCGTTTCTTTTGGGTAAAACGTTATGGAAGGCACCATCACCTTCTGAATGACAAATAAAAGTTACTAGTCAGTAGTCACTAGACTCACTACAAGCATATATGAAATATAACATAGCATTTGTATTCCCATCCATTTCCAGTCACCAATTCTTGCTTTGTATAGTCACGGGTGCTAAGGATTCTACTCTTCTTGCAGCCACAATGCATTTCATTCAAAACATTGCTGTTCATCGTTTCATGTATTTCTTTTCCTGTTGCTGTTCATAGTTTTGGTGACCAATTTAAGAAATAGGTCTCCCTGTTTTGGCCAGTTGACAGTTGTAGCACATTCACTCAATGTTATCTAACTCCTTGGGGATACAGCTTTAAACAGCCTGGTAAGCTTCTGCTACATTTTTTGTGTATTTTTTACATATTGTTTATACTTGCAATTCATTTTCATTTCTCGTGAGTATTGAAATACTCTTGAAATCTTCCTCTCAGGGGTTCCCTTGGTATCGAATCTCTTTCTTCATTTTGTGGACGGCTACTTATGTCATCTTCCAATGGATTATTCATGCATTTGTATCGATTTGGTAATGCCAATTTCTCTTCTATTCATTTACGCATATTTATTTCATGTTTCATTGGGTATTTTCCTTGTTTCAGGTGGCCGTACCCAATCCTTGACTTGTCGTTTGAATATGCTCCTTTATGGTAAGTTTATCAGGCATTGGGTTGCTATTTGTAAACCAGGATTACAGCCCCCTCACAATAAGGGGGCCACGTCCAATAAAAAAATTGTGACTCCCCTGTTGTGAGGGGGCTGTATACCAGGATGTCATATAGCAAAACCCTTAAACATTTATGAATACAAATAGTGACTTCCATACGGTCCTTGAATGACAAGTTCTATAAAAAAAAGCTCTTTTATGCATATTTGCGATGGATTTTTTATTTTGCCACAACCTCTAGTCATTATTAATAATTCAATGGCTTTCTTTCATCGAGCATTCTTTTTCGAATAGTATATATAGAAAAGGGGCTCAAATCACTGGACAGTAATAAAAATAATAATAATAAGTCAATTTTGTTTGGAATACTGTCTAATATTGTTCGCTAAATATTCACTTTATACATTCACAGAATTGATTTATGGTCGTATCTAATATAATTTTCTCCCATTTTTTTTCTAATATTTGATGGGCAGGTATCTGGTAGTGGCACTGTTGCATATCCCGTGTTATGGTATCTTTGTTTTACTGGTGAAGATAAAACATTTGGTATTGTCCAAACGGTTCCCTCAGTCATATCAGTTTTGCCCCTAAGACCCCCCATCGAATATTAAGTCTCTTATGATCTGCCACTGGAAGTGGTATATTCAAAAAGTTGTACCCCCCATCGAATATTAAGTCTCTTATGATCTGCCACTGGAAGTGGTATATTCAAAAAGTTGTACCATTGGAAAGTTTCCCTTTCAGGAATTAAGATATGTGTATCGGTTTTCTTCGCTGCAATTACGTTGCTATTGGAAAAGATGGGTGATTAACTTTGCAGAAATCAAGAGCATTTCTTTTTGGCTGCGTGTTGGGCAGAGAAATTATGGAGAAATTAACTTTTTTGTCACCAAAGAGGGCTGACCTTTTAACTAGGACAGTATGAGCCGTGTAATAATTTTTTGTTTACTCGATCAATGAAACAGTCTCATAAAGATGAAAGTGTTTTTTTGAAGTTATCCCGCTTTTAGTGCCACTTAACTTTAATTTCTCAAAATTGTTAGAAAATCTTTTACTAAAAAATATAAATGGATGTAACTAATCGAGCAAATTTGTAGAATACTGCCAAAATGCTTGTATTTATATTATGGTGTAGCACTATTGAGGTATAACCGAACACATTCAAGCATACTATTGGATAAACTAAAACGGCTTTGCTCGTGCCATCGTGCGTCCCCAAGCCCCAAAGCACTTTGGTCTTTCTTTAGGTCTCTAGCATGCACATTTTGGAGCAATTTTGCAGGCATAAAATTTATTCACAAACTTTTTTACCTTGCAAAAATGCAAGCCTCTCCCATGCAAACCACAATCAGCATCCCCTAATGGATTCTTATGTATCCGGATATTCTTATATTATCCAACATTAAACATCATGTCAATTCGCAACTTCTAACAATTTGGAAAGACTTCAGAAGTGTCAGTAGCATAGATAGAACCAAAAGAAAAACAGAAATATAATTCTTCAACGCCTTTAGCAGGAACGCAATTCCATAGTCCTTTTAAGCAGAAGATGTGGCAAGCGCTCCAGCTTCAGTTAGCAGCGGGACAAGATTTCCACCCTTGTGCATAGCAGTTGTTGCTGCAAAAGAAAACAAACAGAGACAAGTAATACAAACAAACGACCGAAAACTTAAGCTTCTGCAATGAAGGATAATAATGATACCATCACAGCCACCAATATGCTTGCCGCTAATAAATACATTGGGCACGGTGCGTTGTCCAGTCAATTCAGCCAGTGCAGATTGTATCTCACTTCCATCACCTTCATAGTTGCAAAAACAAATGTGCCATACTTGGAATTATATAATATTATTTGCAAATATGATAAGGAAGAATGCACAAGTAAAGAAACAAGGTGAAAATTTACCTACCCATGTACTTAACTCGCGTGTGCATTTCAAAGTCAAGAGAGAACTCATGGCCCTTGTTTGAGCCACGTTTTTTCAAAAATTCGTTTTTCCAAAACTCATTACAATCGTATATTCTT
>CAIGRB010124014.1:127301-137816 GCA_903798255.1 Fraxinus quadrangulata | reverse complement strand
AAAGTACCAAATCCCCTCAAGCAAAAAGCTTCTCTTAAGAGTGGAAACGAAATATTGAAATTGCTCGGAGTTATCTTGAGAAAACTCAGAAACAGTACAAAAAGTCTGCAGATCTAAACCGTTGTTTCCTTGAATTTAATGTTGGAGATCTGGTAATAGTGAAACTCCATGACAGAAACTTGTATAAACCAACAAGAGGGAAAGACTCAATGTTGGTGTCAAAATATATTGGACCATTACCCATCGTGAAGAGGATTGAAAGACTTGCATACAAAGTTGCTCTCCCTTCATGGTGCAAAATCTACAAAGTCCTTCATGTTGGCGTACTCAAGCCATACTTTGCCGACAAGGATGATGCATCCAAAAATGAGCCAAAGCGACTTGTGTTTGACCTGAAAAGAGCGAGAAGAAGGTTGCTGAAGAGATTCTTGACCATCGAACTACTTGAACTTCTAAGAAACATCATCAAGAGTACTTTGTCAAATGGAGCGGATGCAACAGCGAGGAGAATACTTGGGAAAGTGAAAAAGATATTAGAACTTTCAAACCATTAATTGAAGCATATCATTCATCGATGACCCCGAGGACGTCGCCAAAACAAATAGGGGAGAATGTCAAGGAACGCAGCTTTGCTTAAGCCCCTTGACCCCCATCGCAGCCGTAATTTGCCCAACTTCAACCGCACATTGTAAATATTAGACTAGTTTGAGTTGTAATTTCCTTTCCATGTAATAGTTTATTTCAATTGTAAAATAGCCATGATATTGGTAAACGTTTAGTATGATTTTTCGTCATTTAAACGTCTACTCCTAACACTTAGGTTTTTGTTCCAAATGCTATTATAGGGGATATTAGTTTTTCAAACAATTTTTCAAGCTTTCTAGTGTTCGCCCCCTGCACTAGCCATTGTAATTTCTAGTTTTCAAGCAATCAATGATCAAGTTTTTTTCAATTGTGTTTTAAGCTTTCTACAATTTGTAATCAAATCTTCTTTTGTCCCGAAACGACTGAGAAAATGTGGAAGGTAGTGTCCCTTTCTGTGCTAAGAAGAAAGGCACCCCGTGAAACTTGGTATCTGTTTTTCTTTAGAGATATAAGGAAGAAGTGTTTAAATTCCAGATCGAATTGAGAAGGCCGTGGTTGGAATATTCATTTGCTGATGTGGAGGTACAATGGTAATTAACTTATCTTTTGGAGTGATTTAACTGTCCACATAGATTTACCGTATGCCACCTAGACAAAGTTAAAGACAGAATTCATCTAGTGAGTGACGAAAAGCAACGACCGTAACAGAATCACAATTGAATACATAAAAAGAAAATCTTGGTTAGAATTAATACATTTAACCACATTCAAACCATCAACTAAATTAGCAGAATTATACATATGTGGAGTTTTCTGTTACTAGCAACTGGATACAATGATAACGCCGATAATGGTGTCAAAGCAGATTTATCCATAACTTTTAAATTTTATTGAGGTGTATTCTTAAAGAAGACCCTAAATTAGACTCAACTGTACAGAATCCAGCTCCAAATCAACTTGAGTTCTTAAAATATGTTGATTACTCAAAGATTTTGTATAACGCTGAAAAACATATAACAAAAAGTGGGCTCATTTACGAACATTATGGACTCAACCTTCACCGATGTACTTGTACCCTTTCAAACAAGAATATCCAAAGAAATAAGATTTCTCCTCAAATTTGTAATGTGTCTTACTGCATCAAGTGTTCTAACCATCCTATCAAACAACTTTATTCCCATTATGAAAGATTAAATTGAGCTATTAACTTTATCAAAATCTCGATCTTCTCATGAACTTCAACATCAAAAGCTTTGATACCATTTTATTTAAACTAAAATACTCTGATACCAATTTGTTGAGAAACGCGGAAGATACCGAATAACTCCGATACGAATTTTTTAAAGACGATACGAGATTATAAACACAATATGAAGTAAAGATTACAAGCTCATAAGAAGAATATAATTTGCAGAGTGAATGAAATTTCGCTAAAATATGGAGAAAGAATTACAATGATTTGTATTTACAATTTCTTTAATTAATAATGGGGATAAACAAACCTCCAATAAAATTAAACTAACCTATATTGAGGTTGACAATCGATAAATGGGGTAAAACCAATCCAACTAAATTTTCAAGAATTGTCAAATATATGTAGGGAATAATTCAAGTCCTAGAAGTAGAATTGTAGATTAAATAAAATGCTCAAAAGTTTCCTTATCTTGATCTCTTCAAATTCAACACAAATTTCAACTCCCAATAGGGTTTCCAAATAAAATTTCAATTAGAATTTGCTAAATAAACTTCGAATAGAATTCCTAATTATCTTTAATAAAGAATTCGGGTCACACCTAAATTCTGACCATTACATTATGACTTGATTATGAAAATTATAATTTTTTCTTAAAATCACATTTTTATCTTGAAGATCTATTATTCAGGATATGTAGCATAATTTCAACTCAGATTTAAATAGCTCAACAAAAAATCTTAATGACCAATTTGAAATTTTACTTTAACTTCAGTGACCATTTGTAAATTTAACTCTGCACTAAATTGATTTTCTTTCTACAAAACGCCACGATATTGGAGTGGTATTCCATATTATATCAACTCTAAAGCAATGCATTCAAAAAATAAATAAAAATCCATAGATGATAATTTGCACGTAAAAAAAGGTTTACCCTCTAAAAATAACTTGCACAGTGTACAATGTGATATATAAGAATCCATTACTTGCATCATTGTTAATCTCATATTCCCGCATCAGTTGTGAGTAACTGATGAAATACAAAATTGATTCGCAATAATTTAGAAAGGTTTCAGATTTTATTGTCCAATACCCAACTCATCTTCTCTTAGATACCCCCATGTTACTAACTTGAACAAATAATTGGAGATCTTCACATTAAACAAGTGATGGTGATTGAAGCTTTGACTCGAGATTATGTGCAACAGCATCAATAAACTCTTCTGTATTCAAGTAAAACTCTCTTGAAACCCTGCATGTAAACCAGAACCCTTAGGAGCTGCAAATAAATATAATTCGCGCTGAAATGACTATCAGAAAGTTGAACAGGAGTCGTGGCAAGCGGATTTCAGAATCTTGTACCCTCTGAAAATGAACCATATTCAGAATCCCCTCCGAATAATGATTTCAAAATATGTAGCCCCTATTTGGCCTCCATTCTTCAAAAATACATTTTTCTTTTTCTTATTTTCAACTACTCGTTTCTCAATAAAATAATATTACACGTAAATCCAAAATTTTTCCTTATTTTTTAACCACAAATTCTCCAAAATATTACTATTCAAAAATGAATTTTTTTCCCAAAATGCATTTTTAGCCCCTGTTTAGACACCCATTTTGGGTGAAATTTTTTTTTTTTTTTTAATAGTGATTGATGGAAGTGTGTGGTTAAAATGTAAGAATAATTTTGGGTTTATGTGTAATATTATTTTATTAATAGAATGTGTGGTTGAAATGAAGAAAGAGAAATAGAATGAGAAACAAATGGGTGTCAAACAGGGGCTTAATGGAGCCCAAACTTGAAAAATAATTTTTGGAATATTGATTTATGGAAGGTTGTGTAGTTAAAAAGTAAGAAATTTTTTTGGATTTATGTGTAATATTATTTTATTGATAGAATGTGTGGTTGAAATGAAGAAAGAGAAATAGAATGAGAAACAAATGGGTGTCAAACAGGGGCTTAATGGAGCCCAAACAAGGACATAGTTTCAAACTTGTCTTTCAGGTAAGGAAATCTTAGATCAAAACACTACGAATGGATGGTATGAATAGCCGGAACAAGAGCAAATAAAAGCTAAATTAACTACGGTGTTGAGAATAGTCGAGTTGCACTATGAACCAATAACATAATGTGGAGGGTGGAGTAAGTTTGACAGGACAAGATAACTAGTATAAATGGCATTTGTTTGACTAAAACATCAAGGAATACTACACTTTAATCCACCATAATACCATCGTCTACTAAATATCTATTCTAATTTTACACTAAAATCTCCTCTAATATGGTGCACCAAACTTAACCTTTGTGTTTAGGGTGATTTAAGGGCTCGTCTACTAAAATGTTTTGAGGGCTCTTAGACTTCAGTAGGCTCTCCATACACTACATATTTCTTCTTTTGGGGCAAATTATGGTTTTTCATTTAGGTGCTCTTTCATTCCAAAGTAACAATTAAATATTTTTGTCTCAATTAAATGCGAAAAAATACATGTAATTACAAAGATTCAGATTGTGATCGTGATAAAATTTGTTGTCAAATCATCAACAATTTTCAAAAACAGGGAAGGTACCACTTACTTTGGTCCGTGAATCAAAATGGCAAGATCCTTGGTCATCTTTCCAGATTCTACCGTCTCGATGCATGCAGCTTCTAGCTTGTGAGAAAAATCTAACAATTTTTCATTTCCGTCAAGTTTTGCCCTGATAAAGATGTTGATCAGCATCAGGCTATGCTTAAATGCAGCACAGGACACCAAGCTCTTAAAAAGCACAAAACACTTGTGATAACAAAAAGATAAGGTAAAAGGCAAGTAAACCAGGTGGACGATTTACGCGGCATTCAAAACTTGCAATAGTTAATATTGAATGTGCCATGGAAGCAAATCTTATAACTGAATTTCCACAAAATTTTGATAAGATCTCCAATGTAAGGATGACTTGGGTGCAAATCTACAACCAGAACCAGTTTCGGGAACAACCAAGGGTATTGAAAAGAAATGCAAATTTGCAATTCCTCCAACAACTGATTACACTTTATCACAGATTGTCTTCACTAAGAACATAATATTCTAAAGACACAAGATGCACAAGAGGATTCGGTGTTCAGATTCAATTAATTGCAGCAATCTCCTCATACCCCGGAGGCTTCGAAAATAAATCAAGTAGTTGACTGTCATAGGAACAAAAGTAACCTGTGTTCTAATCCTCTTGTCCATGCAAATATAGAAGCAATGCTGTTTGTACTCGTTTCTTGTCCCTTCTGATACAACCGATAATGGCGAGTTACAGTGCCATGAGCCGCCTCAGCTTCTAATGTTTTGCCATCACCCGACAACTTCAAAACAGACAATAGACTGTATCAATATTACATGAAATACCTTGAGACTAAAGACAAATATGACAAAGCAGCACTTACCAAAACAGAAGCCATCAGGCCTAGAGAACCAAATCCTGCATTTACATGAATATTAGAAACACTTGCCATATCATAATTAACTTACAGGATTAGTTAATATATTGCAAATCATATAGAAAGTATAGCCACGTTAATCTATTTTTTATGTCTTGATTTATAAAGGAATTCACACCTTGTGCAAGCAAATCACTCTGGACATCTCCGTCATAGTTCTTACAGGCCCAAACATATCCGCCATCACTCTTCACAGCATAAGCCACCATGTCATCGATCAAGCGATGCTCATACCTATGGGAAGCATGGATTTCGTAATCGTAACTGTTATAGAAAACAATGTGAATAGGCACAAGAAGCTTCTGTACATCAAAGATATAAAACCAACCATATTGAATGTTCTTCAAATTGTTCCTTCCACTTCTCTTCATATACCTCCTGAAATATATCCTTGAACCTGAAATAGTGTAATATTGATGTAAATGGTAGAACGAGTACATTTAGTTTTATTAATATAATAAAACTTGACGAAGCTTTTCCCATACCTGCCATCATACTTCTTAAGAATTGTATTCTTAGTGCTCAAGTATAGAGGCCATTTTTTTGCAAATGCCATTGCCATTGATGATTCTGCAAATGCTTGAATAGACTGACAAATTTTCACAAAAATCCAGATGATGAGGCAAACACCACAGAAAAGATCCAATATGCAGGCGAGCTGTGTAAGAGACAAACCTGATCAACATTATACATGGCAAGGGCAACACCAGGACCTTTAAAGTCATAGACATCTAGTTCCATGGGTCCTTCCCCATTTTCTGGCACTGGGAATGAACAGAAGAAACATATTTGTAAAGAATGGTTTGTTCAAAAGATACAGCTTATCGCAAATTTACTTACAACAACTACAATGGAGTCAACTGACCAAATACCATTTTAAGTTTTCCAGGTCCTTTTATGATTGTATCGGTGGCACGGTATTGATCGCCAAAGGCATGTCTGCCAATACAAATGGGTTTATTCCAGCCTGCAAAAAGGGATTAAATTAACTCAATAGTGATTCAATATATTTAATTAAATTCAGAGAGGGAGAAGCAGAAGTACCGGGAACAATTCTGGGAATGTTGCTGCACAAGATTGGCTCACGAAAAACAGTTCCTAGAAAAAATATCATGAATATTTTTAATCAGCAATGAACATTATCACATGGTTACACCTAGCAATGAGATAACAGGGCACTAAGTTTATTTCACAAAGACCATTCAATATGTTTCTGATTGTGCCATTGGGACTTCTCCACATAGCTTTTAGGTCAAATTCTTTGACTCTAGTCTCATCTGAAATAAAGCGCAATCAAGCAATAATGAGAATTTATTTTCCTTAGTAAATAACATTCAAGAGATCAAGAAAGAACAAAAGATAGGGAACCATACCTGGAGTAATTGTAGCACATTTTATGGCAACATTGTACCTGTAGCAAATAGATCGTGAGAAGATGAGAATGCATTATGTGTGCCACATACATCAGTTGTAAGCAAGGTTCATCAGTCATTTTTGTACGAAACACAAGGACCAACAAAATACTGTGATTTTATTGTAACATGTCTATTTATTAATTTTTATTTTCTATTTCTTTTTATCAACAATGACTTGAATATTCCAAGAACAGGAGTTTTTCTAATTCTATTTTATTGTCTAAAGTTGATTTCACCACTAAAGATTATTACAGTACTCAGATTTATTTTATCAATAAGATGTTGTTTGGTAGTCAGTCCTCGAAGTTTCCAAAGAAATGATGGACCAAAAGTAAAGGGGCGTTCTTCTCTTTTTATCTTCAACGTGTTTCTCTTGTAAATAAGCAGTGGAATGCAGTTTATACTAGTACTACAAATTTCCCTTCCTTTCTGAGTTAAATTACTGTTGGAGTACTGCTTCTCGGCAAAGCACCCACCCTTTAATAAATGCACAATTGACCAACAAATCCCTAAATTCTTTCTTTTCACATGCTCCTTCAAATCTTCTATTTCCAGGGACTAGAAAGATAAAATAAAGTCGTCGATATGGTTGTGAGCACTAGCTCTAGGCCACCAAATCAAACTATAACTATGAGCTAGTAGTAGCTTTGACTTAGAGTACGTGAGAAACTGACTACATTCAATTTCAGTGCACCGATTGACCCTCGCCATAGTACAAGCTAGATGTCAACAACCAAAAACAAATGGAGTCACATGTTTATGTTAATCTTATAACATTACATTAACTAAGCACAAAGACAACATTCTGAATACCATGTGCAACTCCAATGCTCGACTAAGAGATACAAGGGAAGATAAATATCCAGAAAACTACGTACTTAAGAGTGGCTTCAGCACTTTCAACGGTAACTTTGTCATCAGTGGCGTCGCGGTTCAAAATCCCTAAATCAAAATACTTTACATCCAATTCCAGATATGGAAATATTAACTGCAATAACAGTCCATTCAATAACAGGAAAAAAAACAAATAAATACTCTTAAAACAATAATAACAAAAAAAGCATCGCAAGAACGAACTAAAACGGCTCAAAGTTCAAACCTTGTCTTTGATCATTTTCCAGATGACTCGTGTCATTTCATCACCTAATATCACCGAATAAAAAAATAATAATAATAATTGACAAAATGAACAAATTAATCTGTATATTAGCTGTCTCAATCAATTCTTTAATTTCGAAAAAGTACCGTCCATTTCGACAATAGGGTTTTGAACTCGGACTTTGCCAATGGCATTGGACGTAAAGCAGCGAATGGAGGCATTGGAGATTCGAGTGGAGAAACAGAGGCGGGTTTTGAAAAATACTCCATTGAAGAGTTTAGGATTGGAAATGGATACTAAGCTAGGGTTTTTGAATGACGAATAAGATGAAGAAAAATTGAGAGCGCCAGCCATGGCGGTTTGCAGGACACGGATCATTACAGAATATTACGCTTTATTGTGACGCTGTGGGGTTGGGGCAAATTGTTCTGCCGTTCTGTTTGTCGTTTTTAATAGATTACAGCCTTTTGTATGAAACCTGAAGTAGCCTTAGGATGCCAAACGTGCAATTTGAGTTACGAATAAAAATGAGAAACTAGACACATTTGCGTGTTTGTCTTTAAGCCTCAATTAGAAATTTTAATTAAATTTAAGTCGAAATAAATAATTAATTTTAATTATATATTTAAGTGATTCACAATTTTTTAATAATATATTTTACCAATTTTTATCAAAATCTATTAAAAATTTGACTTTTATCTAAATCAAATATGGGCTAAGATATTCCATGTCATATTTGACTGTTTGGAGTTATTTGAGTGAGTTTTGAATGAACGTAAAATTAAAATCAAGTAAGTGTGTAACTAATTTGAAAACTCGAAGTGGAAAACTAAAGATAAAGGGAAATGTCATTTGTACACCAAAAATATACATCATCTTTGACATCATCCGAGTGGCTAGATTTGATTGATGAAAAAATTATTTATATTTTAAACTGTTCAATATTGAAAATCACGTGACATGCTATAAAATATGATGTACGTGTAGCATGATTGAAAGAAAAATGGAAGGTTGGTCATTCTCACATAAATATACCATTAATAGATAGCTAAGTTTCTTTACATATCGAAAAAAGTTTCGATGTCGTTGTCAAGTTTTCTTGTTAAGGACTTGGTGTACACAATTTAATGTATGAAGAATAGACTTATATTTGGAAGTTAAATATCAAATTGACGAGTATTCAGATGAATAAATTGTTGTCACATTATACCTATGTTTGACACTCATTTTTTTCTCATTCTTCATTTCAACCACAGATTCTTCAAATAAAATAATATTACACATAAATTTAAAATTTTTCATCACTTTTTACCATACATTCTCATATCAGTCATTATTCTAAAATTTTTATTCTCATAAAAATGAGATTCAAACACACGCTATATATACATTTTGCATCATGCATGGAGTCGCATGGAGTTAGACCAATGACATATGTTAGTCAAATCACAAGCATACGTCTAGTGAATGTTGGATATTTTCAACATACATGAGGTCACATGTTGTATATTAAAATTATATTAGTCAATTAAAGTGATATGTTAAAAATGTATTGTGACTAATATGTATTAGATTTCATGGAATTATAGTGTAAAGACTGGAGTGTTGTTTTAAATTAATAAGTGGCCAATTTGAAGTAACTGAAAGATAGTGACTATTCAGTTATTACTTTTCTTTTATATGGTTATGGTCCTCATTTGTTGGTGTTCTTGAGATTCTCTACATGTCCATCGATAGAGAGTAAATTTGAAGTGAAGACCACCAATCAATTGGAAGATCATAATCCATCCAGGCAAACAATCAGATTACTATAGATATAGGTATGTTTATGCTTCCGCTATTTTCATTCTCATCGATTTCAACATTGATGGTTATATTTGAGAATTAGGATTTGATTAATATTTTTGATCGATAATCCTTTTCTGTTTTCATTCTATCAAGTGGTATCAGAGTCACTCAATAGTTGAAATTAATGAAAAATTAAAGTTTGAATTCTGAATTTTTTTTATGGGTTATTTGATCTTCATGTTATATTATGAAATTCTAGCATATCATGTTATAGATCTTCACTTTGGTATACTTTTTCGTCCATAATTAAAGTTTTTCTTCATAAAATTCGATTTTTTTTAGTGAGGAATTTCAAATTTGTTATTAAAAAAATAATAATAAATAAAATTTGGGCAGCCGCGGTGGCAGTGTGCGCTGCCACTGCCGTAACAGCGACGCCCTCGCGCAGCTGGGTGACCAGACGGCAACCTGGTCATTTTTTGCCCTGGCGCCGAGGGAGAAACTCAAATTTCTTTTTTCAGTTTTGGAAGATTTGGGGGCGGGGGCTTGGGTTTCAATTTTGATAATTTTAGGCTCTTGCCTGCTATTAAAAATTGGGATTATGGTTGAGTTATTTATTATTCAGCCTTTAAAGTTTAAAGTTAATCCTAATTGGGCCTTAAGGTTATGTGTTTTAATAATTCAGCCCCTGAAGTTATGAAATTAATTATTTTGGGTCATTTAAGTTCTGAATTTAATAATTTAGCCCATGAATGTTCATAATTGATTTAGTTTGGCCCCTAAAGTTCCGCATAAATGATTTTTTACACCTAAACTTTCCAAATATTAACAATTAACCCCTAAATTTTAGTATTAATTAATTTTGACCCCTAAAGTTTTGAATTATTAACACTTAGGCCCTTAAAGTTTCAAGATAAATAAAATTAAGTATTCTGCTGTTCAAATTTTGGTATAAAGACTCATTTGAGT
>CAIGRB010124014.1:100609-124285 GCA_903798255.1 Fraxinus quadrangulata | reverse complement strand
GTGACTTTTCAGTTACTACTTTTATTTTATATGGTTATGGTCCCCATTTGTTGGTGTTCTTGAGATTCTCTACATCCGCATTGATAAAGAGCAAATTTGAAGTGAAGACCACAAATCAATTGGAAAATCCTAATCCATCTAGGCAAATAATCGGATTACTATGGATATAAATATGTTTATGCTTCCGCTATTTTCATTCTCATTGATTTCAACATGGATGGTTATATTTGAGAATTAGGATTTGAATAATATTTTTGATCGATAATCCTTTTCTGTTTTCATTCTATTAGTGACAATATTAGCAAGAAGGAAGTTAGGAATAGATTTAGAGCCATCTTGAAGCTTAAAGGATAGAACTGAAGAGACACTAAGAAGTTAGAAAGTTTTGAAAGTATGATTCCTTAATTCAAAAAATTGAAAAAAAAAAACGTTTTGTTTGAAAATTTTGATAAATTATTTCATGAAATTTAAATATTCAATAAAATAGAATAATTTTATGTAAATATACTATCAATCTTATATGAATATATACATTCATAGACGAATGATTTAATGAGCATTTGATATTCATCTTATATTAAGCACCGATGATATGACATATATCATTGGTGAATCATACAATTATTTATTATCGATATAAATGTAAAATAAAAATAAATAATAGATTATATACATATATTCATTAAAATAAAATTTTATTTTAACACTTCAGTATTTCGAATGTCTTAAACATTTTCACTGAAAACATTTAAAACGTTAAAAATGCATTCTGAATTTTATGTTATAAATTTAATCCTATTTTTAAAGGTATATTTTCAAATTATTGAATCAGATAAATTTTAGATTTGTTTCAAAATAAAAAATAAAAAACGACAAATCAAACGCCTCTTAATATTTCTAAATGGTATTTTTTTAAAAAAAATTATTAGCTATTTATTCACTTTATCTCACAATTATTTCGCGAAAGAAAGTTTTCTAGAAAAAGTACGAGATCCGTGTTACGGTATTTCTCCACCGCAATGCACCCGATCCCAACTTCACTCCTAAACCCCTGACTAATATTTTTCAAAGGAAATATTATTTGTACACAATTTTCTCGTAAGTATTGGCAAGTGTTGATAGGGTAAAATACTATGAAAATTTAAAATTGTCTAACGATGTTTTGTTACGTTGTAAAATGTAAAAAATAAGACTAATGCTATTCATTTTCATTGGGATTGAGTCCAAATCTATATGCTAATTATACGTCATTAAATGATAGACTCAATTCATGTGACTTTATATTTAAATGAATCTATAATTTAATGTCGGTAATTACCACATAGATTGTGGCTAAGTGGGGGATAAATAGCATTAATTGTAAAGGATGATGCAAGTGTGACATGATTGATTTTCCAATACTCCGACATGCAAAACCCCCCAACTTAAACCCTAAAGGGCCTAAACCACTCAACGTCTCTTTCATTCTTAGTAAAGGATGATGCAAGTGTGACATGATTGATTTTCCAATACTCCGACATGCAAATCCCCCCAACTTAAACCCTAATGGGCCTATACCACTCAACGTCTCTTTCATTCTCACTGCCTCATGGCACCAGTGGCGAGCCAAGCCAATGCACTCCTCTCAACCTTATCACGGAGGCGATTCAACATCCGCTCCATATGCGGTCGTCGTATCGGCTTCGCGCCATACACGTCATTTGCACCCTCCCCTGCCACAGAAATTGACACACCCTTAGTCGGAACCAAAATTCTCGAAACATTCAGTGAAGAATTCGAAATTGGATCACGTAAAATTACACTAGAAACAGGTAAAATGGCGCGATTCGCAAACGGCGCGGTTGTCTTGGCAATGGAAGAGACCAGAGTACTTTCCACTGTTGCCTCTGCTAAAGGCGATAGCGTCCGTGATTTTTTGCCCCTCACTGTATGTCTAACAAAGAATTAACTTTTCTACAGTTCTCATTTGAAATTTTCGATTTGCGTAACATAGTTCCTGTTTTATTTCCTATGAAGGTTCCAGAGTCTTAATTTTGAATTATGTAATAGAAATGCGGGCAAATTTTGCTGTGGAAACAAATGAGAGAATACTATAGGGATTATATTTAACATACGAGAAAATTCATTGGGATTAGATTTGATAGATTTCTTCAGAAACTCTGCTATTTCTATTAGTGACTAAGCTGTTAGAAAATTCGTGAAATAATAATGGGATTGAAGTCAAATTATTTTGTTGCTGGCTATGAAGTGATTCATAACATTTTCTTTTTGTAAGGTTGAGTATCAAGAGAAACAGTTTGCTCAAGGTGTTATTCCAGGCACGTTCATGAGGAGGGAGGGTGCTCCAAAAGAACGGGAACTTTTATGTGGTCGTCTCATTGATCGACCTATTAGACCACTTTTTCCCCCAGGATTCTACCATGAGGTCCAGGTACAATGAGACAGTAAATTGATGCCAAGCTGTTTTCTGTTGAACCTGCTGTCCTACTGTTTTTCAGCTTGGTCCTTCCTGTAGGTCATGGCAAGTGTTCTTTCTTCTGATGGGAAACAAGATCCAGATGTAATGGCTGCTAATGCAACATCTGCTGCCCTAATGTTATCAGATATTCCATGGGGTGGTCCTATTGGGATAATACGTATTGGGAGGATTTCCGGTCAATTTATTGTCAATCCTAGCATGGATGAGGTAATTCAAACATCTGTATGCTATTGCAAAAATGTTCCTTCTCGTTTCACCATTATTGAGGAGAGTACAAGCAGATCATTTACTTCTTGAAGTAACTAACATTTGGCATGTCAAGTATTTGGAAGCCAAAATTTCCTTTTCACCTGAACTGCTTTACGGAAGTTTTTGGAGACAGTTTCTTATTTTAGTAGATCACTAATTCTTGACATATATAACCAAAGGTCTCTGGTTGGTGCAACTATTTATGGCTTTTTGTGAAAAAGGAGAAATCCTTTCAATTTAAATTCAAAGTGAACAAAATTAATTTCACTGACTATGTGAGAAAATTTTCCTCTCAGCAAGGAAGACTAGAAAATGAAAGAAGTACAAAAGTAGGCATGTCAGAGTTCGTAGTGAAACATTCGACATTTACTTTATTATTTCTGTACAAGAATAAACGTTCAACATGTACAAGGTCTCCATAGAGGTAAAATTGGTAGATGGAGATCAGAGAGAAGTGCAAAATCTCTAGGTGGAGAGAATTTTCTCCTAACTTCTGGAAATTTATCTCTAAATTATTTAAACCAATTATATCTAATAAAGCAACTCAGGATATTGGAAATTACCAACATAAAAAGGGAAATTTGCTGCATTAGTCACCAACCAACTCACATAGTAACAAAAAGGTCCTCATTCTACCAATAAAAAAAAAAAGGTCCTCATTCTAATCCTCAACCTATTGGTTTTGTAGCACCATGGCCCGTGACTTGCCGATTCTGTCAAATAGCCTCCCTCACATGTCATATTTGTTGAGTGGCAAAGATACCACTATCTCTATCCCGCATTTTTAAAATAACATGAAAAAAGAACAAGCTATAATGAAAAATAATGTCAGTTCATCTTCCCACCAACCGCCTCTAGCACCAGCATGGGACGTCACCACCGGTTACAGCCTTAAAGAAGAGTTTAGAAATGCAAGTGAGGATAATTGTGTTTTGGATCACTACTAATGGGTGCCCTAGTCTCGTGCTCCTATCTGGTCTGCATCCAGTTGCTCTGGAAGAAGAGGTGTTAAGCATGATTTCATGCCCAAAATATTTTCAAAATCTTCCTGAAAATGTCATTTTAAGACTTCTCTTCTTTTTATTTTCATTTTCATTTCTTGATAATGCATTTTTGCTGCTTGATAGAGCTTATAAATATAACTAGAATTAATAGGCTGCAGTAGAGTGGAAAAAATATATAGTGCTGTATATTTTATTTATGGCTTGTATGGTGAAGTTTATACACATAACAAGATAACAATAAGTCTGAAGATAAGACTACAAAGTTTAAAAATGAAGATGACGTTCCTAGCTAGCTTGGTGGGGGATATTGAGGATAATACAGTTTAATTGAATTGAGGGTAAATGAAAATTAAATAAATGCTGATCTTTATCAATATACAAGTGCATATTCTTTGGCGACGGGTGGGTGGGTTTGATATCTTCATGCAATCTCCATTGCCAGCAAGCTGGTGAAAAGGTTACCTTGAGACAGAAATTGGAAAAGAGAGAATGAGTAGAAATTGAGAGAGAGGTGTGGAGAAGATTGGATGGGTTGGTGTCCGTTGGAAAGGAAGGGGATGACTGGTGCAATATATTTTTTTGGTTTTCTTTATATTTATTTTGTGTTAATTAGGTGGAATTGTCTTTTAATTAAAAAAATTTCAACATTAGACAGATTCCTTGAATTGGGGAATTGCTACAGAACCAATAGGTTGAGGATATAATTGTCAAAAATAATAAAACGAGGACCTGTTTGCTACTAAGGAAATAGGTTGAGGACTAATGCTGCAATTTTTCCTAAAAAATAATGTGACTGTATTTATGGAAACAAATCTCATGTAGAAAATTTTTGAGGTCAATCCATCTTTCACATGTTTGTTTGCCTTGACAGTTCAATGTTGAGAAAAGAAAGTTTCAATTTAGGAAAATGAACCAAATTTTGAGCAAGTTTAGGAGGTACAACCTGTCACCTTCCTAGGGCTTGGGCTGTTGGATGGAGCCTGAACCACTCTGAAAACTTTACCAGGCCCATTGGTTGACTCATCATTATTGGAATTTTAAATGAACTAGATTTTAATGGTAAAAAGCATTCTTATTGAAAATATTGTAATTAATATTACTAGATGAGAGAGTTTATTGATTACAGTAACAAAGTAGAAAAAGGAAAGAGGCATTAAAGAGGGAACCAATGAGGAAGAAGCTAATCAAGCTAGGTGCTCTCATATGAGTGGGAAATTGAAAAGGGAAGCAGACTGGGAAAATTGATTAAACTAGATGCTCCCATTTGAGTTATCTTGGCCCGTTTGCTCAATCTTGTAACTTTTATCTTAGAATGCTTTTAAAAGTGTTGGGGTTCTCATATATGCAATATGACACATGCTATAAAATAAGTTGTGGTGTTATTCACTCTGATTTATAAGCACATTCATTTTGGATGTTATGCAGCTTAGCCTAAGTGATCTTAACTTGGTGTATGCATGCACAAGGGACAAAACATTAATGATAGATGTGCTAGCACGTGAGGTTTCAGAAAAAGACTTGGAAGCTGCACTAAGACTAGCTCATCCAGAGGTGAGTTTGCTCTGTGTTCATTGACACTGCATTCCCTGCAGTTATTTTACGATGATTTTCTTTGATTCTTCAGGCTATTAAATATCTCGATCCTCAAATAAGGCTGGCAGCAAAAGCTGGTAAGCAGAAAAAGGAATATAAATTGTCTATGGTATCAGAGAAAACATATGACAAAATCAGGAGTTTGTCTGAAGCTCCCATTGAAGCTGTCTTCACAGACCCCACATATGGCAAGGTGCACTCCATATTTGCAATAACATCTATAGAGGGATTTGTGCTGTTCTCTACTCATATCTCCTGATACTTTTGTCCTGTGTTCAGTTTGAACGTGGAGAAGCATTGGATAGAATTACTCAGGATGTGAAAAAAGAACTTGAGCAAGAATGTGATGAAGAAGGTTTGAAGTTTTTATCCAAGACAGTTGATACAGTGCGGAAACAGGTTGGGGCATCAGTGTGAAATTAGGTCCCCCGCCCCCTAGAAAAGAAATCTCCATCTAGACCCATGCTACTCTCCCTCCCTCTCCCCTTATCTCTTGTGTGGAGGGGGAAGTGAAGAGTACCAACAAATACTTGTTCAGTATCCAAATCTTTGTTTTATTTAATGTATTAGTTGCTGATAGGATTTGAAATATCTTGTTCAGAAAGAGGCAAATGCGCATGCATATTGTGTTCTCTTGACCTTCATTCCAACCAATTTCCATAAAGTATAAATTTGCTTTATTTCCAAATCTCATCAATAAAATTGGATTGAATTATGATACAAGACCAAAAAAGAACTCTTAATCTTTATACGTAAGAGGACTTTGAAATCCTTGAAATTGTACAAGTGGAAATTAGTTTCTTAGGATAGAGTATTAGAATGAACCTATTCCTTAAAATGAAAACAGAAAAAATGGGTTCCAACAAAAACGTACAAATTTTTGTTCTAGGTCAAACTCAGTAAAAATACAGCTAATTTGAAATTTTTGAAATTAAAAACGAATATTGGTTTCTCAATGGTATAATGCAAATGCTTGTTGAAGACAAAAGTGATGAGAGGGTCAATGAAATTAAGGGTTCTGAGATATCTTTTTCTTCCATTAGATATGTTCTCTTGATTTTGGTTTGTACATCTTATTAGGTTTGTGAATTCTTGAGTTTCTGAAAATGTCAGGTTGTTCGTAGAAGGATAATTGGGGAAGGACGTAGGGTTGATGGAAGACGCCTTGATGAAGTTCGGCCTCTATATTGTGAAGCTGGTAATTTACCCATATTACACGGATCATCACTTTTTTCCCGTGGAGATACTCAGGTTAGTACACCTGTATCCACCATTTTGTTGAAAGAGATAATTCACCATTCAAAGATATGATAAAAAAAAATCTCATTTTTTGGCCAGCTCTTTTCCTAATAATTTCTGGCATGGTATTCTATGCAGGTTCTTTGTACTGTAACCCTTGGAGCGCCTGGAGAAGCTCAACATTTGGATTCTCTGGTTGGTCCTCCAACGAAGCGTTTCATGCTTCATTATAGTTTTCCACCATTTTGCATCAATGAAGTTGGTAAAAGAGTTGGCCTAAATAGACGTGAAGTTGGGCATGGTAAGCTACTGGTATACTTATGACAGGAAAAAGCATATCACGGTCGTTAATGCACTGCTCTAGTTTTGAGTTGGCATTAAGCTTATTTTTTAATTTTTATCTTTGACTTATTGCAAACTCTGAATTTTAATTGTCTTTCTATATATGAACTGCTCTAGGTTTGAGTTGGCATCAAGTTTATTCTTTTTATCTTTGACTTATTGCAGACTTTGATTTTTATTTGTCTTTCTCACAGCTTACCGGCCTCAAATTTATAATTATTTTTGCAATGACAGGAATGCAATTTGTGCATGATGTGACCTTAGTATGTAGACACTCCTTTTTACCTTGCTATAAACAAAATTTTAGTGCCTACAATTGCTTGTTTAGATGCTTTTAATTGTAAATCTGCAATTTTGAGCCATTTCTTTAAGCTTAATGCTAATTGCAGACAATTTTACTTAATTGCTTCTTTTAGGATGCTTTTGCTTTCTGATTGTAAAGCTTTGTCTAAAAGATTTTTCTGTTGAGCTATTAGCATCTTCCCTTCCGTGTTCCTCCAAAACTGTGCTTTCTTCCATTTAATGACAAATATATGAGTTTTTAATGAATTGATGAACATTGAAGGACAATGCCTCATCTTCATGTTTAGGCATCTCACAAGATATGTTCACTCAGCAATTCTTCTCAGCTGATGGCTATTAATGAGAACGCCATTTGGCAACATGATTATCGTCTGTACACCTGCTTCTCTATCCCTACTCATAGTTTTAGTGCATCCATTTGCTTACAAGGTTTCTGTCCTCAGATATATTACAATGTGTTTTAATTGAAAGGGAAAAAAAAAAAAAACTGCTGATATATCAACCACCGCAAGATTTTTTGGACACTAAAATGTGGTGAGAAGCCGCCTCATTCTTATAGGTTTTGTCAGCCTTTACTGTCATTTTGGTCGGCAGTTGATTCTTCATCCTGTTGCTTGAACATTGAGGGTTTTCTGTCTTAAAGAATTCCTGGACTTAAAAGCAGTTTGCTATTAGATTTTCTTACTCTCCGTTGAATCACTTGTCCTTAAAAGTGTTAGAGACGGCCACAGCCACATCCACATCTATATAATTTTAATCTTGTCTTCAACACACTCTTTCACGTGTAGGTAGGATTCATTTTCCCCATTAAAGCTTGACACAAGCAATTTCATTAAATGGATGGTGGCGTGACTTAAACTCATGATATTCTTTGATTCTATGGAGCAACTTGATTTAAAAGTTTAAGCTATTAGGGTCGCATGCTTATCATTTAAATCTTATCTTCAACACATGTCCATGTAACAAAAAGCATAATCTTACCCGTTATCTGGTATATAATTTTAAGTGGGTTGGTTGATACTGAATCTTTACTTCTCAGGTACTCTTGCTGAGAAAGCTCTGCTTGCTGTCTTACCTCCTGAAGAGGATTGTCCATACACAGTTCGTATCAATGCCGAAGTCATGGCATCTGATGGGTCGACATCAATGGCATCCGTCTGTGCAGGTTGCTATCTTACAGACTGCATTCTTATTTAGAAGTTTCCACTATCCGCGCAGACTCTGTTCAGGAATGTCACTTCCTGAGCTGCCAACATGATCTCTTCTTATTGGGCATTACATCCTTGTGGCTTTTTCATGAAAATGATTCCAGCACTTAGCTTTGTCTACCTATGAATATTTCCCTACAAAGATTACATTCAGAAGGACATGACGTGTATCTTATTTTACAGGCAGCATGGCCTTGTTGGATGCTGGCATTCCATTGAGAGAACATGTGGCTGGTTTGTCAGTGGGCCTTGTTAGTGAAGTCGATCCATCTACTGGTGAAATCACGGACTATCGAACCTTAACTGATATTTTGGTGAGGACTTTTTTTGGCTTGTATTGATACTCTTTTTGTGAAACACAACAGAGATATCCTTTGTGTTCTCCTGGCTTTGAATGCTACTATACAAGCTATTTTTGGTCCTCCGCCCCAAGCCTGAGATTCAGGAGAAAAGATTGAGCATTTATGTTGTGAATGGTTGGACTTTCTGAGATGGTTTATTTCATACTTGGCAATGTGTGGGACTAAGATTTTGAACCTACAAACTTTTAAGAAAAAAGGTAGAGGAAGTTGAAGAAAGAAAATATTATAGGAAAAGGAAGCAAAAGCAATACAACCCTGGAAGGTTTCAAGAATTTGTCTCATGCTTAGAAGACAGTTCTAATAAATTCAATTATTTTGGAATGCCTATACTAATAGGACTTTATAACTAAACTCTGAAGGATTCTCACTCGACTCGAGAGTGCGTGTTAATGGCTCTTTGTCACGAACTCAAGAGAACGCATATTATGTTTCAATCAGTTTGAATTCTGGGACATGGAGTACAAACACATTTTGTTTTGTTACCAGTTATCTGATTGGATTTGGTACACTAGCATTGTCATATTTTTTAGTTTGAGAAAGTTTGTGTTGCTTGCCCATTGGGCTTGTAATTCATTTACATTTCTTAGTGTGCCCATCATATGATCTTGATGCTTAAATGCTTCCCGGTTTCCATAGTTGTACAATGTTTTGAATTCCTAACCTCCCCATATAATTTTGGTTTATGCAATTTCTAGGGTCTGGAAGATCATCTGGGGGACATGGACTTCAAAATTGCTGGAACGCGGAATGGAGTTACTGCTATTCAGCTAGATATAAAACCTGCTGGAATCCCTCTAGATATCATATGTGAGTGTCTAGAACCTGCACATAAAGGCCGGATTCAAATCCTAGATCAAATGGAGCGAGAGATAAATGTAGCACGATCTCAGGATGGTAGAAACTCTCCACGCATACGTAAGACGTCCCAATTGCATAGACATTGCTTTTCTCTGATGATAAAGACGAGTTATTCTGTAACCTTAGCTTCAATATATTTTGTGTGGTTTCTGGTCAGAAAGGATTTGAAAAATACAAGGCTAGCATTTACCAATATTATTCACATGGCTATTGGTGCAGTGACCTTGAAGTATAGCAATGACGCGATCCGCCGCCTGATTGGTCCTCTTGGTGCCTTGAAGAGGAAAATTGAAGAAGAAACAGGTATGATTTTGCATAGGAGTTCTCCAATACTAGATTCTAAAATGTGTCAAGTCCTTGTATTAATGATTTTTGTGGTAGTATAATAAAATGTTGTAAATTGGCACATGTGGTCATATCCAGTCTTAATTTTTTAAATAGGCCATATGCACATGGGAAAAATGATTTTGCTTGTTCATAGATACAAGACTCGGATCATGGTGGATTTACATGGGTAATCTCACGTCAGATTTTTCTGTAAAATTAATTTTGTATAGTTCTACTTAAGCTTCATTCCCTGACGCGTTGATGGTATTTGAATGCCAAAGACTGACCTGCACATTTGTGTCGCGTTAATTCGCTAGAGGATATATGTCATTGCACTTAGGAGGAATGGACATGTCTGGCTTGTCACCTGTGGTTGATACCTTACCAAAACAAATCAAATAGATTTACAGGAGATAGGATAAGAGAGAAATAATATAATTATTGAAATATTTGGATGGCGAAAGGAAGGACGGACTTCTAATCGCTGCAAGCAAAGAAGAGAGAGCCTCTTTACCAAGCTTTGGCTTGTATAAGGATGGGAATAGTGCATGTTAAGAACCAAGTGCCTGCTAATTTTTTGACGCGCTTCTTTCATAGAGTAGGATCTGCTATAAACTACTATTTTTTTAATTAAATGATTCTCATTTTAGTGTCCAACCAAATTAAAACTTACCACGGGGAAGCAATCAGTATTAATGTCCATGAATCAATTTTTTTAATTTATTTTTTATTTTAAGATGTGATATTTTTCTTGGGCCTTAGCATGTCAGTTTTTATGCTTTTGTAGTGTTGCATATCCATGGATATGTAGATATTGGCTAAGTCTTCTCCTTTTCCATTAATTCTTGGGAATTGGCTTAGAGTATTTATTGTTCAATTTTTAATGAAAGACAGCAACATGTGCTCTGTATGCTTCTGAAGGGAAAATTTTATACTGATTCTGTGGCCCTTGAAACTGTGAAAAACTTGATGATTTTATGGTATTTTTATGAATTTCACTATCATGAACCTGCTTAAATATTTAACTATCTGGACTGTAGGTATTTTTAGAATGATGATTCAAGCATATTGCTCATTATTATTATTATTATTATTATTATTATTANTTATTATTATTATTCTCATTATTATTATAATTATTATTATTATTATTATTATTATTATTATCATCATCATCATCTGTGATTGTATGTTGTTATTCTAGTTACCTGTCATCGTTGCAGAAGAAACTGTACTTACAAAAGTCCAAGATGTTATGTTCATCTCCTAGTTGTTGATTTCAATTACATAGTAAGCTTTTTGACAAGAGTATTATGCTGCAGGTGCACGAATTTCAGTGAGTGATGGTTCTGTCACCCTGGTTGCAAAAAATCAATCAGTGTTGGAGAAAGTGATGGAAAAGGTATTCTATTTGTATCTTTCTATTGTATTTTGTTCACGCATATTGTTGCTTGATTGAAATTCAAGATGTTCCCTTTCTTTATGGTCAACTGAGTTCATCTCATGCCACTGATATATGGTTGTGTTTAGAAATTTTGGTACTGTGTTGAGATTTTTGTCATCTCAGCGTGGTATAAACCACATCTTTTGAATATGAATAGATTAACAGGAAACATTGCCCTTCTTGAAGCAATAAAGCATTCCTTTCCTAATCCTCCCCTAGGTCTGGGACATTGCTATCTAGATATAAATTGCTGTACAAGATACCTTTATGTTTGTATTCATGCATGCAGATGCATATATAAAATTCCTGTGACAGTATTTTTAAGACCAAAAATTATATTTATATCTTACCTGATTCAGATTAGTCTGCTCAAATACTCACATTTTTGTTTGCCTTGTTTCGGTAAGTAATATATTATATGTAGCATAATAAGGTTACGAGTCCAGCATCTACTAAATTTGATCTGGGCTTAGTGTTGAGAAATCGGACATACTCATTTCTGTTTCTTTTCTGGATAATAAATTGGACCTTGTTAGAAACATACATAAATAATTTTTAAGCTTTTATCTAGGGTTGTATGTTGCTTTCTTCTCCATGTACGTGGCAATGATTTACTTTCTCAATCACAGCCCTGTGTTTCATATCGTTACTGCCACCTCCTGCAATTATATCTATTGATTTTGTACTAAGAGCCATATTGCTTGTGAGAGAGCAAAATGACATGCTTCTTTTTTCATCCCTAGAGATGGTCATATGAGAGATGTCATCATGATATGTAATGTGAAGTTCATTCCAGCATTATGATTTTCTGCCAACTTTAATGTTTAGGCCCATATTTCCTCTATATTTGTGCTAGATTCTTATTTTATATGTGTTTTCTTCACCTCAGTCAACAAGAAGAATTGGTACGTTCTCTACTTTATTTTTCTCTGATAAGCTTTACTTCATAAATTGACTTTCCATCTCATTCTGTCCTCAGATTAATTTAATAGTGGGTCGTGAGATTGAAAAGGGAGGGATTTACAAAGGCGTCATTTCGTCAATCAAAGAATATGGTGCCTTCGTTGAGTTCAATGGAGGCCAACAGGGTCTCCTGCACATCTCTGAGCTCTCCCATGAACCAGTGCGTGCCTTTGTGATATTCAGCATGCATATTTTTTTTATGTATGCAGTCATCTTATAGGGGATTTTCTCCCATAGCTTCTCAATTTCTCTAGTGTGTTATTTCTTATCAGGTGTCCCGAATTACTGATGTGGTATCCGTAGGCCAAGTACTTAATTTGATGTGCATTGGGCTAGACGTTCGTGGTAATGTGAGTTTATCTCTCAAAGCAACTTTACCTAGGCCAGGATCAAAGAAAGATGTTTCAGTTTCTGTACAACAAGCACCTAAAGTCTGGGATCCCGTTGATAATGTCCACGAGAAAAAATATCAAGATGACAAGCCTTTGGACACTGAGGCATCCTTGTTATCAGGAACATCTGGAGTTTTTATCCGAAGTGCTGTCGAGTGTGATGAGGAGGAAAAATCTGCTGCCCTGAATAAGAAGTCTAAACGTAGTTTGAGATCCTACAGCGAGTCAAAATCTAATGCGAAGTCTCCTGTTGAGAATAATGCTATCTTTGTAAGAGATGATGAAGATGAGAGCAATAATAATAAATCAACAGCTGATGCCACCTTGAGTGCAAAGAAACTAAAGCTTGGAACGGAAATGACAGCTAAGGTCCATCAAGTTCGTGCACGCGGATTAGTCCTTGATTTGGGTGGTGGTATTCGCGGAATGTACCGATTTGAGGTAAGTGCTATCTAATTATTATTATAGCAAATATCAGCTTCAACTTTTTGATGATTATAAAACTTTCTGCACGTGTTTTCAATCGTGTAATGCCTGCTTCATCACTTCTTTATATTTACTTTAAGCTCATGTATATTCCCTCGTTCTAACTTAATTCAGTTGTTAGTATTTGCTTTCACAGGGCAGGAGTCATTGGTTCAAATCCAATAGTAGGTAGAACTCATAGATACCTGAGTCAATGAACCAACTATTCCCTATCTAAATCTTCCAGCTNGGGTTGGGAGTAGTTGAACTCAGTTGGACAGGTCCAAACCTAGGAAAATAGAGACAATGAATGGTGTTTCTCATTAACACCATTTTAATTTATTCTCTTCATTGCAGGTTGGCTTTCAGAGAAACTTTGAAGTTGGCGAGGAGGTGAAAGTAAAATGCTCCAGTTTCTCAACCAAGGGGATCCCTGTAATGTCATTGGTGGAAGAGCAGAAGTCTTAAGCTTTCTATCTGGTTGCAAGAAACAACCTTGGCAAGGCGAATGTTACTACCGCCCTTGTCAATAACCTGGCATAGAGAGCATTGAAGATCGTATCATCAGGTGGCTATTTCACTTCATTTCGATTAAGCTTTATAGACATGGCCCCATTTTGGCATGCTGCACTTTGCCAATAATGTCTGGTGCAACACAGCAAAAAATTTTGAGTAGGCAGGCATTTTTTTTTTTGAACTGCGGATGATAATGTAAATTTTGATACCCTTTTTATGTGAGTTATCTTTCCTATGAATATTGTCATGATGATAGAACCTCAGAGAAATAGCAAGTTGATTCTGAAAAAAATATTTTTGGAATAAGAATTTGTTCTCTCCACACCTTATTCTATTCTAATCAAAAAGATTAAATGCCTCTGCTGAAAATAGGTCACGTCAAACGCGTCGTATTGGCTTCCGAAAGGGTTAGTCGTGTATAGGGTGACCGTGCTCATGCTGTGTACATATGTAATGAAACATTATTTCTTAAAATTTTCTCAATATGGTGGTGGATATGTTAATAGTACTCTGCTAAAATATTGTCATAATGTATATTAGTACCACAGTTTTTGTTATGCTTGGTGTACCACTTTCTAGTTGTAATAAAGGTCTTAACCTTTGTTCTTCTGCATACACTTCTTCAATTTTTTTTTTATTATTTATTATTATTATCATTAATTAGCACATATTGGATGACGGTTGCCATAATGAAAATTACCTCTCGTATTTGTAAAAACAATGAATACAAATGTTTGACAAAATGTCTTTCATTTCAAAGATGCTAACAGAATCTTTTTGACCTAAAAGTGCTAATTAATTGAAATTGTGACAAAAAAAGTTGGAGACTTAAGTAAGATACTCCAACAACAATCTTAAAGGCCCGAATTTTCAGATTTTTCCATCCGTACTTCCCTAAAACAAAGAAACACTGTAACATATTCTCTTTGATGGCAAATTCTCTTTTGTTCTTGATTCCCTTTAGCTCATTTTTAATCCATTCAACAATGGGAAATCCTCAGATAGAATTAGTTTCCAAGAAATGTGGACAACAGCATGCACAAAATGTTTCTCAATTCAATGAAAACTATTCAAAGATGATAGCCTCAACGCAAAAAACCATGCGAGGAAACAAGTTCCACCGGTGACCTAACTACGTTTTCATGGCACAATGCATGGAGTATATGTCGAAAGATAGTGAAATTTGCTTTAATTATATCAAAACTCAAATCCCTGGCTGTTTTTCCTCATCACAGTGCCCGTGTTCACTATGATGGTTGTTTCCTCAAGGTTGAGAACTTTATCTTTTTCCTAGAATCATTTGTCATGGTTCCTATTGTAAGATATGAGACTTAAGTTCCACATCGAAAGTATTGAGTTTTCGGTATGATTTATATAGACTTGAACTCTCCAACTTCAATAATTAGCTTTTAAGGTATGACTTTCTTAAGTCTATATCAATGGTATTAGAGCACACATCATGCCTTCCGATTGCAATTGAGCGGCATGTGACGCGGCATAGCAGTGTTTGCCCGGGAATAGTCATGAGCTAGTGCAAAGCCAGTTCGACGTGGGAGCGGGGATCACAGAGCATAGTGGATTGTTTTGGTTCCAATTGCAAGGTATGTGACTTAAATCCCACATCGAAAGTATGGGTTTTTGGTGTGGTTTATATAGACTTGGATTCTTCAATTTCTTTGAGGTATGACTCTCCTAAAGTTTATATCATCATCTTCGCCGGATTATGATGTCAGGGTAAATTTTCTTTTTGTCCCTATATTTTTCTCATATTCTTCATTGAAATGAATCTTGAAGCTAAGAATTCAACAGAACAAAGGGTTTTTGTGTGTTAAGAGATAGAATACTGCTAACGACCTATCTCATTCAACACACCCTTTCACATGTTAATCAAGTTCATTTTCTGATCAATTGTTTGACGTGTGTACAGTTTTTATAAATGGGTGGTGACGAGATTGAAATTAAGGTCTTTTGTAGGCTTTGATTAGCTTAAGGTGTAGAGAGGGGCACGTGTATTTATTTAAATCTTATGCTTGACGAACAGCAATGGACAGTTGGACACTTAGTAATCATGTTTGATGGGGAAGTGAACTTAGTTTTGAAGCCCATCAAGAGAAAGATCATCACAGTTTGTATTATGTACTGGGATGTATGCAGATACAGATTGTTATTTATCAATATCTAAGAGATATCATCAAGGCATGGCTTATCAATATCATAAATTGTTTTGATTTTATTAAAAAAGTTGATTTATTCATTTGTTTCTTCTGAAGATTGTGTGAAATAAAGGGATGCAGCGTTGCGCAGAACGTTCAGGACAACAATTTTGATCCCGTCGTAAAACAACTGATCAAGCAACTGATAAAGGTGGCCCCAGAAAATCGAGACTATGCAGAAGGGCAGGCAGTCTATGATACGTCCAATTGCTGGAGAACTTTGGACCAGAAATTATGTGCTAAATGCTTGGACAATGCAAGCGAAGGAATTTTACGCTGCTTACCATCACTTGAAGCACGTGCTCTTCATGTTGGTTGTTACTTGCACTACTCGGGTTCTGAATTGTTAACAAGCCATAATCATTGGCGAATAGAGGTTAGTTTTGCTCGATTACTAGAAAGAAATGGTAGTCTTTCAAGAACTCTGTTAATAACCAGCTTTAGATGAATATCCCCTTAATTCAGTCAATTCACAGTCACAATGAGATGGAAGGACTTCTAGGCTGGACGACAACTCCCTCTCCTATTCAATTTCTTGATTTCATCCCGTCTTCAACATGATCATACAGTTACGACACGTTTCAGGTGGAGGATTAAATAATATTAGACAGTGATCAAGAAGAAAATAAGCTAAAATGTTATATATTATATTGTGTAGTCCTATTCATTATTGTGTACCAAACATGTAATTAGATCACAGTTCAAGGTTGAAAATTCTAATTGCTGTAAATGTTCTTCTCTTTGCAGATGCCATATTTTTGTATCGTTCAGTAGTAATAGACAAAGAAGTAATAGTTTACATATTTTATCGATGTTTATATTTTGTGATTCTTCACAGCTTTTTGAGAAAAATTCTGCTTCTGTAATTGACAAGAATTCCACGATTTTCAAAACCGTAACTTATATACTGACGATCTTACTATGTTATTGAAGTAGGGCACTCTACCAGATGGCATAGAAATTGCTATAAAACGGCTGGTTTTAACTGGAAAGCTTCGAAATCAAGAGGTAGAAATGAAATCAACATTATTGGAAAAACCACAGCAACTGAACTTGGTTCATTTTCTTGGTTGTTGCTTCACCAATTATGATAGCTACCTTGCTAAAAGAAGCCTCGACCATATCGTATTTGGTATGCCATTAATTTTACTCTACAATCCCCGACCTAACAATAGTTGAACAATTAAGAAAAATAAAAGCGCGTAACCATAAGAAAGTAGTTTGATTTTGACTATGTAGTGAAAAAATATGTCCAATCTACAATCCCCGACCTAACAATAGTTGAACAATTAAGAAAAATAAAAGCGCGTAACCATAAGAAAGTAGTTTGATTTTGACTTTGTAGTGAAAAAATATGTCCAATCTCTTTTTGTGATGCACATGAAAGGAAGATCGCAAGAAATTAACTTGGACGAAAATGTTTGTAGTAATCATAGAAACAGCCGAAGATCTGGAGTGCCTTCATAAAGATTGCCTTGTTCGAATCATTCATAGAGACATCAAAGCAATTTCTTGCTAGACATGAAATATTGACCAAAAATCGCAGATTTTGGCCTCACAGTGTTGAATTAAAACGATGAAGCTTTTGGCAGTTCTGCCTTGCTAGCACATTGTAAGTATTTATGTCATCATCTTCGGATTTTCCCCCTTATTCTCAAGGGAATTGCAAGTATATGGAGAAATTGTAAGTATAGGGAAATGACTTCAGTATTGTATGAAGTGGATTCTAGAATGAATCTCGATCGAGGATACTATGCTGGAGTTGCATAAACCACAATCTTGAAGACTTGAACTCGGCTTTGATTTGTATTAATAGCTCAGGAGAAGGCACGAGTGAGTTCCCGCATGAGCGTTAAACTCAAAGACAGTTCGTAGTAGGAGACATCTTGAGCTTGAGGAATTGAGTCCATACTGTATTGTTTTTGGTGATCTTATTTCGAGCAAAATGACTTCACATAGTGCGTATGACACTAAAGCACGAGAACCAGAAAATTTACGAGCAAGTAGAACCAAAAATACAATATGTTACTAATATTAAAAATAAGAATATTGTTCATTGTATTATCTCATGAAAGTAGGTCGAATGCTCATGCCTGGTGAGGAAAAAACGTTGCACTGGCACGGGCATTGACTTGCATAGTTGAGCTCGTTGTCCTCCCCACACCCCACCCACCAAAACACAAAAAGAAAAAATAAAAAGGAAGGTTCTTGGGAAAGAATGGTGAAAATAAAATAATAAATCTGGGTAAAAGATATTACACGTCTTGCGTGTGGATTTGTGATTGTTGAAAATAAGCAGTATTGATGATTTCAAGGCTAAAGTCTTTACGTTAGCCATGTCTTCCCACTTTCTAATTTTTTTTTTTTAAAAAAAAAACTTAAAAGTTGGATGATCTCAAAAGTCAACTTTCACCATTAACAAGTTAAAACAAAATAATTAAAAATTTTGTACTTTACAGTTGTTCAACATTGGTCAAACATTACAATTTACACCAAATTTGATCTCCAGCCCCAGTAAACACGATAAAAACTTTTTACTATTGACATAACAAAATAATTTCTCTGCAACAGTCCTATATTCGAAAAACATGTCACATCAGCAGTGTAAAATTTTTATCATCAATTCTCCAATTTACACATAGGGAAGTTTATATTTACATTTTGCATACTTGTTAATTTATATTTTACTCACTATTTTGATTTTTTTTTAATGATTATGCAATGACATTTTTGTTAGAAGAAAATTATAAATTTGCCTTTATAAAAAGGTGAACAGATCAAAATATCAGAAATAACAAATCATGCCCTATTTAACTATTTTATTATAAATCTCTCATTAATTTTTTTTTTCTATAAAAAATGGCATTTTTTAGTGTGAGGTTTACAAAATTTATGATCTTCATTTTTCTAACTTGCAATTGACTAAAATTTAGACAACATCCGGCTTACAACAGAGATCACGCAAAAGTTTCTCACATTTTGAATTTTGTCCCTTCGATAAATCATATCTAAGTCTCCGTTTGAAAAAATTATGAATCAGTTTATAAATGATTAAACTTCATTTTTAATAATTATATTTCAAAAAATTCACAAATTGTAACGACAAATATTTCAATATATTTATGCAATTATTCAATACTTATTTCTATATATTTATAAATTAAATTATCTTTATAAACATTTTCGGATGGGGGCTAAGTTTTCTAGAAGATGCAGAAACTTTTCTCGTCTTCGCCTCCTCCTCCAGTCCTCCTCCTCCTTCGCTTGGCGTGAAATTTGAGTCTACCCTTTTGTGCTGGACTTGGAAAAAAAAAATTAATGATTTCCTTTTACTATTCATCTGCGGCCGAATCTTTTGAAATTTGAGGCTGTTCTATCGAGGGGATTTGTGGGCTTCGCCAACTCACGGAAAGCAACCCATCCCTCTACAGGAAAAAGAAGCTTCCTTAAGCATTTGTTTGGCACCCCATCCTACTTATTAGTAACTTATAAGTTTTAATCAAATTAACCGAATATTCATAAACATAACATATTTATTATCTCAGGACCCAATAATACCCCTCTTTATAAATTAATAATACATTATCGAATAGAGGATGATTTGACGCACATATCAAGGACAAATTCGACTCAACTTTCAAAAATGATCCTAAACTTTTCATTATAATTATACAATTAATCTTCTAAATCAAAAACAGTACAATATCTATTTTAAATTGTGAGGTGATCCTTAAACGTCTAACATTAAAATATTAAATTTTGGTTTATAATGGGGATAATGTCCAAAAAATTGGAATGGACATGTGAAAATCTAATGAAAATTTGAAGGATTACCGTTCTTGGATATCAATTATGTAACTATACTGAAAATTGAGTATAATTTTTTTTTTTTAAAATGTTGGAGATCACTCACTATCTATTCAACGACGATATCGTTATTCTTTTTCGAGCAAATAATTTTTATCATCATTGCTGATCGGTCTAGATGACGATGTGAACCACCTGGTCCATTCTTCAATAGAATTATAATACATTGATTATTGAACAATAAATCAAATACTTTCCTTTTTTTTTTGTCTCGTGTGTACAAAAATGGAAAATGGTTGGTCATCCATAGTCTATTCAAGAATGAGTGAAATTTCAACTTAAGACGGCGGTAAGTGCGGGAGAATATAATAAAGATAAGAGTGGATTATCTATGAAAGTGACGAAACTATGATAAGACCAAATATTCTTTCAATAACTTGTATTGTTTGGCGTTGATTTTGGCCTATAGTCCAATTCGACGGCTTTAAATTAATCTTAATATAATCCCAACTGTAATTGTGAATATTATTTTTGGGGCCCACACACGTTTCACTCAGACGATTAATATTTGAGTTATAACTTAAGATTAATACTACAAATTTCTATATAATATATTATGTCTCAGGGGATTGGAAATAGTTTTTAAAAAATTAATTAAATGTTAATCTTATAAAATAAATGGTTAAAATTAATTATTGATTTCGACTTATATTAAAATTTAGATTTTAATTTCTATGCTATAATTCTGGTGCCACTATAATTATGAGACCATATTTCAAAAATCATACCTCTCGCACGACCTTGTGGACCCCACAGAATTTTGGAATACTCAATTTTTTAATTTTTTATTTTATTTTCAAGATCTAAATTTTATTACCCCCTAAATAAGTATTGTGGATGAATTTATAATCACCAATTAATTTTCATTCCTCCCTAATGTCCAAGGTTTGTGAGTTCTATCAAAATTTAACGTCTACTACTGCTCAACTCGTCGACATTGGCGACGGCCACAAATATCTAGCAATTAGACAAACCTCCGTACTTATTTCAAGTTTCTACGCATTGACAGTGCTAAACCATTCTAAAAAAATTACAACTTACTTCTTAATCACACAATACAAACGTTTGACATCACCACAAGCGTATGATAAAAACTACCGTAAAATTAGACGGTCATAAGTAATATTAATAGAGTGGTTATATCGTCACCACAATTTTTATTTGATACACCATATTTTAATTGCAGTTAAGCTCTTCAATCTTTGATCATTGTAACAATTAGTTCATTAACTTTTTTTTTTGTCGAATTCTTATATTCAACATTCTAGTGCGTCTCGTTCTTGATGATGATTTATATCTAATTATTTTGTTTTCATATTTTGAAATAAGGAAAAATATTTTTTTTTGCACTTTTTATTTATTTATTTTATAAAAATATGATGGTAAAATAAGTTATTTTACATCATTTCAATAGGCTTTTGAACATAAAAACATTATTAAAAAAAACGTGTTAATGAAAAGTTCGAGGATAAGAACAATATGAAAAATCATTAGGAACAAAAATAAAGATTAAAAATATTAAATAAATTAAAATGTGGTGCAAGAAATATAAACCGTTGTGCCGTTTGTCTCTCATTATTTCAAAAAATTATTTACTACAATAAGATTCTCCACCACACATTCACCCAATAAAATATTCTATATACAAACCAATAAAGTTAATTTACATTTCAACCACACATTTTTTTTAAAAAATACTATTCATTACTTCATTTCTTCTACAATAATGAGTGACAAACAAACACATAATTAGTCATATATTAGCGTAAGTTTGACACACGTTAAAATTATAATTCATTTTTTTCTATTTTCTTATCTACCACACATTTAAAAAAAAAAAATATTACACGTAATTCTAAAGCACACTCTTCTTTTTAATATTATGAATTAAGTTTGTTATACACTCTTTAGCTTACAATAAAGTTTTGACACTCTATTATGTTTCAAAATTGAAGTCATTAGTTATTTAAAGTATTTTTAAAATTAATGTATAAAAAATTATAATATCATAACAATGTCATACTTATATATATGTAGCAAGGCTAAAAAAAAAAAAAAACGCAGAATTCATAATGGAAACAGCACAATAGGAAAGCAACTTTTTGTAGGCTACAGTCTTCATTGTCCTTACAAACAATAATGTATCTATGATCAATATTCACTGTGTAGAAGACCCATATAGAAAGAGATTGTAAAGCTACCAAATCCCCAGAGAGAAGGGCCTTCATGGTTTTCGTTTCTTCAAGATCGATTTTTTACATGCGTCTATCAAGCTCAAATTCTTCATATTTCAAATGGATCATAATTTTCATGTTCTTCTACATGTGCGTGTTGACTCAATCCGATCCGAGAATTTCAGAAGCTGCGCTTCTCTGTGGCCCAAGGACGACTCCAAATAACGGTTACATCCAATTATTTGTTAAAGTAATGGAAGTTCTTTCTCAACAAGTCACTTCTCAGAATTGGGGTAGTCATGCAGTAAATTCCAACACAACTTGGATTTACAGTTTAGCCCATTGTTACAGAGATTTATCGCACGATGATTGTCTCCAGTGCTATGCGGCGAGTCGAACCCGCCTCCCCCGCTGCATCCCCGGCGTGACTGGCCGTATATTTCTCGATGGGTGCTTTTTGCGGTACGATAATTACAGTTTTTTTGGAGAAGCAGTAGACCGAAATTGGGATAGACGAGATTGTAACAGTTCAATTGTTGATAATCCAAATGAGAATCAGTTCACCCGATCGAATTTTAGTAAAAGTGTCGAGGATTTGATTGATAATATTACAGCAAGTGCAGTGTTGAACGATGGTTACGCGGTGGCGGGGTTGAAGGGTGTGTATGGATTGGCGGATTGTTGGAGAACTTTGAGCAAAAATAGTTGCAGAGAGTGTTTGACGGCGGCGCGTAGGGAGGTAATAGGGTGTTTGCCTAGCCGGGAAGGCAGAGCATTGAATACTGGTTGTTATTTGAGATATTCTACTCAGAAATTCTACTCTAATCATTCTGATACAACAAATGGTGGTTCTGGTAAGTTTGATTAATTCTAGGTGACTAAAATTTTTGTTCATCAAACTCATGTCGGATTTACTAAGATTTTGGATTATAATCTGTCAAGTTCTAGTTGAGATCTAAATTATACGATCGTTTTTCGACTTTAATTCTTCTCTTGTTTAATTATATCAGTCATAATTTTTGAGCATGTGAACTTGAAAGAGCCAAGTCCTTGACAATGTCCTTATCATTTGTTTTCCCAACGTATGATTGCTTGAAGGTCGAATTTCTCATTTTTAAGGTTATTTTTCAGAAATATCAAGGACGGGGAAAGTATTAGCAATTGTTTTATCGGTATCGGCCTTCTGTATGCTCTCTGTATTTTGTGGTTATGCAGCCCATCGAAGATGGAAAAAACGAAAACAAGGTATGATATCCAAAATAATATAGTTTTCATGATTGATACAACTTCAAATGGAAGGGATTCTTATGTTGAACGCGGTTTTTGTGCAGCAAACAAAAATCTTGGCCTAATTTCATATTCTTACAACAAGTCGAATTTGAATTTCAAATACGAAACTCTTGAGAAGGCAACAAATTATTTTGATCCTTCAAGAAAATTAGGACAAGGAGGAGCTGGTGCTGTGTATCAAGGAACCTTACCAGATGGAAAAACTTTGGCTGTAAAGAGGTTGTTTTTCAGCACTACGCAATGGGTCGATGAGTTCTTTAATGAAGTTAACCTAATCAGTGGAATTCAACACAAGAATCTTGTGAAGCTTTTGGGTTGTAGCATTGAAGGCCCCGAGAGCCTGCTCGTTTATGAATTCGTACCTAACAAGAGCCTAGAACAATACCTC
>CAIGRB010124014.1:66238-99256 GCA_903798255.1 Fraxinus quadrangulata | reverse complement strand
CTTTCCTCCATGGAGGTTCCGAATATAGAATAATTCACAGGGACATTAAGACGAGCAATGTTCTTCTGGACGAAAATTTCGCTCCCAAAATTGCGGATTTTGGACTTGCTCGAAGTTTTGCTGTTGATAGATCTCATCTTAGCACAGGAATTGCAGGCACATTGTAAGAAAAATTATCATCGTATTACCCTAAGATAATTATATATATTCTTTTGGCATGTTTTGTAAGATGAATTGGATAGTAGTGGACAGTATTAAGAAAGAAAATGAAGCTTCATTATATTCTCGAGTTTGGTCCAACGTGACATACCAAACATGCACTATGTTTATAAGATTTTCCAGTTTCAAAATTTAATATATGATTTCTCGTGGTGCAGAGGGTATATGGCTCCCGAATACCTAGTAAAAGGACAACTAACGGAGAAGGCCGATGTTTATAGTTTTGGCGTGTTGGTTCTTGAAATCATGTGCAATAGAAAAAGTAATGCCTTCGTCGAGGACTCAGGTTCTCTCCTTCAATCGGTACTTTCCAAATTCCATCATCACTGCATTACATTTTTCATATGCATGCAACCGATTTCTGTTTATTCGTTAGTACATATTTATCAATGTTGTATGCTATTTTCACATACAGGTTTGGAAACAATACAAGTCAGATAGATTGACAGAACCGGTCGATCCTTCTTTAAATGGCGATTTTCCAGAATTTGAGGCATCGAGAGTGCTAAAAATCGGGCTTTTATGTACACAGGCTTCAGCTTCGTCAAGACCATCCATGTCCGAGGTTGTCCGAATGCTTACTGATTTTGACTGTGAAATCCCCGAACCGAATCAACCCCCATTTTTGAACGCTAGCTTGCTTTCTACAACCTCGACTAGGTCAACCTACAGCATAAACAGCTTGGCATCAAATGCACAGACAAGATTTGAAGCATTTTGCACCTCCACAGAATCCTCTATTCAGAGTTCAGAAGAACCTCTTAGAAGTAAAGAACGGAGTAAAAAATAGAAACCCGGTTGTTCTTATATCCATTGAAACTCCAATACAGCATAGCTCACAATCAGACACACTTCATTCGACGAATGCTACCTAGACGGCCTCAGATAATGAACGGAAGCGCAAGTTTTTGTACACTTTATCAGTATAGAACAGTAGCTCGACTGTGTAAAAACCTTGCGAACGTGTTAGACACGTGTACATGATCTGCATTATAGTACGATGGTAAGTTTTGTAGTGTATTACAGTACAGAAATTGATTGTCAAATTGAAATATTGTACTAAGAGTAGGTAATGTGGACGGTTATTCGGACCCGGGTTCATTTTTCAAGCATTTATTATTTGTTTGGTTCATTAATGTCAACAGCTAATCCTTTTAATAATTGTTTCAACTTTCAACATAAACTGCGGATTAATTGTTAAATTAATTATACTAGAAAAATTTCTAATTCAGAATAGTCAAACACAATTCTTAGTGTGACTTTAGGTTTATTTGCCTGAAACTTGGAAATATTCATGTCAAATTAAATGGTTAACTATGCTAAATTAGACACATAATTTGGCACATTTCGTGATGGGAATAGTGCAGGGGAAGCTTCTTAACTTATTCTTTGTAATAAGTTATTTTCAATCTAAGTTAAATGCATTTACTTATTTTTTACAATTCGAACAGATTACAAGTCGTGTTTTATTAGCAATCAGCTTGACCGCGTCAATCCAATGAGGATCATATTGAGGACTGCGCTTTCTCATTACTCCGGTTAAAAATTAACTTATTACAACTCTAGAAACCTTCTATGCAAATTTTTCTTTCTTAAAAACGTAATTGAAGTGCTAACAATTTTAGAGAATAAAATCATTGACGCGTTGTAACAAACGAGCTAGATAGAACTCACCCATAAAATCAATTTGTAAGAAAGTGTTCAGGGTGCTTATAAATCCACAACGATATATACATTTCAAGAGCGATGTAAGGTATAATTAGATCATTAAATCTCTTGAAACCCGTCGTCCACATCGGTCCATTTTTCCACCTGGATAACTCCATGGAACCAGTCTCGTACTTGAAGTAATCCTCCCTAGATCTCCGGTCCATGACAACCAATAAATGATGTCGACTTTGATATCAATTGTAACAATCACATTGACTAGAACTCATTCTTAAACCGTGTAGAGTACATTTCAAGTGAGTCTTATTATCCAAGTGAATCAAGAGGGTGGCAATTTGGACCATTGACTAGAAGTCACTCTTGAACAAATTTTTTTTCAAATGTACGCTAGAAATACATAAGTGAATTTTGTTGTGCTGTTTGTACAAATAAAGTGGTGTCATTTTCCAAGTTTGAATAACTTGACAGACAATTTTTTGTGGGGACCACAAGAGACGAGGAAAAACCAAACAAATCCATAAAAGACCCCTATGTATCGACGACATTACTTAAGACATTGGTAGAAGGTAGATGACCAAGTCCAACTACAATTAATGAGTTCACATTGTCAGCACACTTTATCTAAAAACTTGCTTTGTTATATTCCAACTAGATAAATTATCTAAATCAGCATCAAATAGTTATATTGCCGACATAAAAAAGTCGGTTCCATTATGAAATCAACTATGCCTATATTCAAAAAAGATGCAACATAAAAGCAACAAAGATACCAACTCTGCCTCGACGAGGCTGTGATTACAACAGAGCAAGGCAGGGAGACAATATTTTAATTCTTTCCGTTTCACTGATCATCATCAGTATTGTCATACCTAACATGCCACGAGGGTTCTCAACCATTACTTTTATGCAAGAGGCAGGTCTTGATATCTTTCTGTTCTACAGTAATGCAGGACTGAACAATATTAGTCCCAAAGATACATCTGCCATCCTTTTTGTATCTTATTTATGAAGGATCAAAATTTAGTCCATGCCATGAAAAACTATACTGAATGCCAACTCCCTCTTTGTTAGAGAACTGCCTTAACAAAGAACCAACATAAAATTCAACTAATACAAACATATTACCGAGTTAGCCCCAGTGAAATAGCTGTATATCTTAAGAAGTATGAAAGCTATTCTCATCTAAGTCATCCCTTTGTCAAAGAGCATAATGTGCTAAAAAGAAACATTTTAGGAAATTAGAATACCTTGAGCTGAAGATGCTGAGATCAATTATTAAAACTGCTAATGACAAAATATTAAGACAATTAAGGATTCGAGTAAGCCCTGAAACTTTCATCTACTGCTTGGAAGGCAGCCTCCATCTTCTCCCGAAAAGACAAAGAAAAAAAAAAATACACGCCAAATAAAATCAATATTTAAGGATTACAAGTATACCTCAATGTATATAGTGGAAACATAGCAATAACCACAGCAAACTAAGTTCTATGATGAATAAATTCGGGGATCAACTAAAGCTTGCGTTAATCTTTTCCTCCATTCCATCCATTTCATTGTTACTTCTATTAGAATATTCAATGGAGATGAGACATTTACATCATGTTAATTTTAGTCTACATTTTCGCCTTTTATCATATTCTACTGAGATCTCATCACTCTGGTGAATGATAGCTCCTTTAGCTACACATAAATATGCACCAACCACTTAAATTGTTATTTTCTTAATTTCAGATTTATATTGAAATATAAAATAATTAACATAAATAAAATTTATATACTGTGGCCACATACTTGTATGGGTGGCCAAACAAATACTGAACTGTCAAGCTGTCCAAATCTGGACGATAACTGGCAGGTCGATACGATAATTTAAACATGGGTTTGACACGGGTAGAAATAAAAACCCAACAGATTAATAGTACTTCAAGTTGGATATGGGTGTATTGCAAAATAGCATTAGTCTAAATGCAAGCTTTAGAAATGGAAGGTCAATAACCATAGGAAACTTCATAATAAGCAAGACTGTACAGAAGTTTACCACTTTAAGGATCCCCTTAGAGTGGAAGAGTTCAAAATGCACTACTCAAATGGCAACGAGGAAGAATTCACTCTGCAAAGAGCTGAAATATCTGCATGTCAAGTAAATAAACATAGCACCAAGAGTCACATAAATAATATCAGGAAAAACCTCTAGAGGTCATCCGCCCCAAAGTCCCATCAGTACTCAGATATTGCAAGTACCACAGCAAGATTATGATTCACTGAGAGCCGCTGATCAAATAAGAATGTGTAGGACAAAAGAGATCAACGACAATTCTGCATGAAAACTGCAGGATTCAAACTAATGTTTTCTTGCTTTAAATACACAATTTCAAATATCTGACTACATGAATGCCTTGAAATCTCCATCATAGAGGAGCTGACAAGGGTCTCTTCTACACTGATATTCTGAAATTCCCTCCACAGTCGCTTACTCTTTCAAAAAATAAGCAAATACTAATAGAAAATTTCTTTTCCACCGGTGTAAAAGGGTTCACACAGTGCATTTGAGTCTTGCAAATGTTAAATAGCCTGTATGACCTCTAGATTCGCCATTGCGCCTCGCCATGATTTTCAGAGAACTGGCATTTTCGAGCCCATTTGTGGAGCGTTGTCTCTTCTTGCAGCTCTTAAGAGACATGGAACTACCGTCATCATCTTGCCAGCTCCGCAAGTTCCCTTCTCGAACTTCATATGTGTGCAGAAGCACTTCAAATGTTCTTATATCTGCACAAGCCAATCATAAGCATCACCATGAATGAAAGTACTCAAGTTTAACAGCTCAACTAACCAACTTGATTGTATTATCTATAACAGTATCATTAACCACAAAATCCAGGAAAAAGGCCTACCGGTGAAATCAGATCTAAGTGTTTCACATGATTTCTGTACTTGCTCAATACAGGGTGAGAAGGAGCACAGCACCCCATCTTGTTTCAACATTTTGGAAGCAGAAGGAATAGCCAACCAAGGTTGAGGGAGGTCGAGGAAAACTGAATCTGCCCGCCCTAAAAATTCATCTGGAAAACCCTCGCCCTGTATATCTCTCGCCCCCACAGTCACCAAACTACTCAATCCTGTCCTTTCAAAATCTTCCCTGCAATAAAGAAAGAACACTTTATCATAATCAAGACACTAAAGCATTTACTCAATTTGTCAAGTTCTAAAATGCATTTTTGTGACAGATGCATGAAATACAACCATAATCAAATAAACATATTCAGTTCTTTCTCAATCTGCAGAAAATTCAATGGTATTCTATATTACATCAAATTATTTTACTTATAAGCATTAATCTTGATTGAAAATTCTTACCTAGCCGAGGCAGCCCTTTGTTCATGAAAATCAAAAGTGTAAACATGTCCATTGGGAGCAATAGCTCGAGCAAGCGACGTAGTCAAGGATCCACTTCCAGTACCTGACTCGAGAACCAGGCAACCTGGAACTATCTCCAGGTACATGACAACAAAACTAATATCGGCAATATATAAAATTTGGGTTCTGTGGCTTAGAACCAGAGTCCATAGCTCAGCAGTTGGGGCCAACAAGTACACAAATCCACCCTTGTTACTAAACACTTTGGAACCAAATGGTTTCCCAATCCATTCTGAATGCTTAAATACACCGAAACGATTTTGCAGAACCCCGCTTTCTGTAACTTTTACAGCCTTCATGTTATCATGTCTCTCATATACTATTACCAAATCGCCATCACTTATGTAGCGTGAAAACGACAATTTCTTCGACGAATCAAATGGAAACATTGTCGAAAATTTAAGATCAATTCTCAATGTAATAATCTGCATTACAATTAAAAAGGAGCAATATCATGAAGTCATGTTTCAAAAAGCCAGAAGTTTATCAGAGAGCAAATTAACACATTTATGTTCAATAAATAAATTTCTTACTCAAGCTGTTTGATACACAGTCCACCTACAAATAAGAAGTTGATTGAATTCGAATCTCCGCTCCGCAGCAAGAATGAATTTGGAGGCGAAGGAAAATTGGGGGAGATGGAGAGAATAGAAGAACGTTGGACTGCGCGGCCCAATTAGCATGGTCTTTCAGCCCGTGATTTTGTCATGCCAGATTAGGCCCACGTCCAAAGGTAAATAACAATTCGTTTTTTTTTTTTTTTTGGCCGAACAAATATATTTGATTATTAAATTTTTTGTAAGATTTAAGAACATCTTATAAATAGGAAAAATATATAATAACTATAAATAGAAAATTTAAAATTAGTTCCACTATTTAACGGCAAATTTTAATTCATTTCCTTCAATGCTTAGAAAAAATATTTTATAATAAAAATGCAGGGTATAGGGTAAAATAATTTATTATTAACCCGGCGTATTCATAATTGAAGTTCAATAAAAAATTGCTCTATCGATAGTCCTGTGGAAACTTAGTTCCAGAGCTATTATTTTACGCATTGTTTCCAAAATCAAAAGGATAAATAAGTTCCAAAAAAAAAATTCTAAAGAATGGAGTTTGAACGGGAGCTTAATCAAAATGTGTGAGTGCACAATATTACGTTCAATACATCTAGCAATTATGGAGACAAAAAACAGCATAGGAAGAAACCAACACATGCGTGAGTTCACAATACCATTTCAAATACGTCACTAAGCCAATATAAAGAAATCAAAGAAACGAAAAAACACTCTGAAACCCGAGGAATGGATTCTCTTTCTTGATTTCGCTTTCTATTGCCAGTGAACAACTCTGTCCTTTCAAAAAACTTGGAGAAGATGGCTTCTTCACATTACTTTCTGCAGAGCTTCCCAATATCGTACTATGAGATGGCACTTGAGTAGTTTTGAGCTCCAAATCGGTAGAATAGTATTTTGAATTCGCGTCTCTTTCTTTAAAAATTGTGTTTCTACTTGTATCATTGGTTTCTCCATCTATGATCACAACATCTTGTACCAACCGATTTGGATTTGCATGACCGCGTCCATAAAGATAAGAACTACCACTTTCAGACCCATTCTCGTGCCAAGATTCACAATCCAGGGTAACTAGATTAGAATCAACGGGCTTCAAATTATCAAATTCCGGGAAGTTCCTTGCTTTTTTTCTTATATACTCGAATATATTTCCGTCAGTCAGATTTTCGGATTCAACATACTGAGTTTCAGTTGTGAGCTTGCCTTCTCTAATCCAAACATCAGCAGGGAGTTTGCCTTGAATCACATAAAAGCAGTAAAGAAAACATATTGCAGACAAGAAAAAAAAAATTAATACGCTCATCGACTCACCTGTATCACTCATGAGGTCAGAGCCAATAGAGCTGTTATGGCCATCTGAAGTTGCATCTTTGTTTGAAATGTGCCGGTTCTGTTCTACTTCTGTAAGTTCAGGATATTGAATAACCACATTGCCACGAGGAATTTTACTGCCCTCTTTTTCCAGAAACTCTGTGCCACTATCAAGTTCAAGATGCTTCTCACGAGTGCGTTTTCTGATGAGAGTCAAGGTCTCTAATGATGGAGAACGTGTGTCATTTGAAATGGGCAGAATGGGTAAGTTCTTTGCCTTTTCACGAAGGTGGTCGAATACTGTTCTTTCAGTTATAATTTTGCAGTCACTGTCTTCAATTTCAACAACAGGGACATCTTCAGAATTACAATAACAGTAAAGTCAGTATGTTGAAACTTTGGAGGACAACAGAAAACAGTAGAGGAGAAAGACACGGTTTTTACCATCTTCCGAATCTTCATCTAGAAGTTTGAAGCTGGGCCTGATCATGAAAGTTAAAGGTCAATCATTGTTATATAACTTCACTATAGCCCTCAGTGGAAATTTAAAATCAACCATAGTTAATCAATTAAACTAATTGTAATATCAAGAGAATACCTTATAATGTACATTGTACATCATAATGATACAGGCAAAAAGCATTTTCGGTAAGCCTAAAAAAAGTATGAGTACTTAAGAGTAATTTCTAAATTTGGCCAAACATAAGTACAAGCTTAAAAGTCACTTTTAACTTTTTTTGCCAAAAAAAAAAATAAAAAGTAAAAGTTATAGTTCAACATCTTGTTCTTTTAAAGCTAACCTTCCCCAAAAAAGTACTTGTACTTTTATTTTAGGCTTAGCCAAACCCGCTCTAAGTTGGGCTTACATGAAATTTGATTTCTCTATGAGTTCAATTGAGTTGTAAGGCTCTTTTGTAGGAGCATGAGGGGAATGATCATTGTTTTCTTTTCTGATATACACATCCTTGGACTTGCAGGAGGATGCTCCCTTTGGAATATATTTACTGGTGGCATCCACGTTTGTCTGTGCAGTGACAATAACTTTTTGATGGACATCGATACCTACTGCATAAACATCAAAGTCACAAGTTCATTTAGCCAGCAATGAAAGAAAAGAGTCTATATGGCAGTAAACTAAGAAAAGGAGTTTACTAAGTTCTTCAAAGATCAAATCAGCTTTAAGTGTGAGCTTTCCTTGCTGAGGGCTTGGAAATGACACTGTTGTACTGTAAGGGCTATCAGAAAAATCAAGTGTCAAGCCCAAATCTCAAAATATAACACCAGAGATATATTTGCAAGCAAAGTCCTTCTGAATTCATGGACATAACCGAGGATGATTCCCAAATCAAATTCAAGTGCTAGATCAAGAATTGACTGTACCTCGAGAACTCCTCCACTCTGCAGCAACAAAAAGAGATTTAGATACAGTCAAGAAATTGTGCCCCTTCTAATTTAAATATAGTACTGAGAGGCCAACCATTAGAAAATGAGATGCAGATTATCAAATTTAGATACTTGGTGACCAAGATAGAGGTAGGAAATATTTGATATCAAGGTAGTGTCAATACTTTGGGGTTCCATCTTAAAAGGTAATGGGCTATGATATCATGTTAATAGTTTTGGATTCCATCTTAAAAGGTCAATTTTATTAAGAAAAGAAACCAAACCCTTATAAATTGATCCATGTTTCATATTTATTTGATGTAAGATTTTATCCCTTAACATGTAGAATATGAACGAACAATCTTAAAACAAGTTTTTCATTTACCCCTTGAACAAATCCTGCTTTCTTAAAATGTCTGTACACACCCGTAAACCACTTTATACCTTATTTTCTCATGGAACAGAATGAGGTTATCTTCTTCAATACCAACCATCTGCAAGTTACGTAAAAAATCATTAGATGGGGGAAACAACTTGAATGTCGCAATTGAAGGAAATATATATAAATATTCTTGGACACGTACCATATTAGCATAATGGTGTTTAGTTGATTGCATAGGCTGTGATAATCTAGTTAATGTTATCACCAGCTGGGACTTCCCTTGCCTTCGGTGGCCCCCAGTTTCCTCAACCTTCATCTCAACTTTTGGGGGTAGCGATAACAATGACTCCTTAATATGGTTCCCAAATGGATATTTTCGACCAGTGACCAACTCTATCTTCCTTGGATCAGCTTTGGAGAGGGTATCAAATGATTTTACTCCCATTGATTGCAGTGCCTAAGTAGAATATTACAGGTAGGGGAAGAAAACAAAAATGTTACTATATTTTCAATGATCAAAAATTCAAATCAAATGTCTCAAATAGCTTTAGAAGCTAGAAACAAACCTTTGCAGTCACCATTCCAATGCCTGGTAATTGTTTCAGTAAGTATGGACTGTCATCCCATAGCTTCTGATGTAAACATTTGGCTAGAATTGATGAACTCAAAGCTCCTTTATAGATTTTCTTAAATATAAAATACTCTTTCAGGCACTTTGCAATTCTACACCCATTTGAGCAAATAGAATTCATGTCCTATAGCAAAAACACATTCGTGGTTTAAGTTTCAGATATATGGAAATATCACAAATCTTAAATTATTTGTGAGGACCAAAACCTGGTTCATTGACAAGTCATGAACCGAAGGATCCCCTGTCAAGCAGTCATTCGCCAAAACAAATATCTTCTCTTCTCTGGTTTGAATGCGTTTTTTTCTCTTTCCTTTATCTCCAAGTATGTGAAATCGAAGCCGACCATCTTTGTCATTGTTTATGTCATTTAGGAGTTTCTTTTCATTACGCCTCAGTTGTATCCCTTCATTTTCAGATTAGAGGACATGTATCATTCATATGCATTGCTTAAGGGACATTGTAAATGGAGATGCATACATACAGGAGATTTCTTCTGCCTGACATATAACATGAAGTGCATCTTCTATGCTGCAGTTTGCAGGGGACTGTATAATGTGTTTCAACGTGTCAAACTTCAGATAGTACTTTGTCATCAATCTTCCAGGTTCTGAACACAAGAAAAGAAGAATTAAAATTCCGTCCTGCATGATAATCACAAGATTGAGAATATGAATATATATGATACCAAGTGGCTTCAGCAGAAAACCATCTTCATCAGTCCACACCGTTTGATACCGTGATAATTCGTTAACCTTCTGAACGCAAATCTCTGGCAGACATGAAAATCATGGAATGAATGTTAGCATAAGAATCAAAACAAGTTGACTTTGTGATTATCATTCATCAATTTACCTTGCAAATGTTTCTCTATTTGGTGGCCAGGCAGCGCCTTCTTAATAGCATAATTCTCAGGATTCTGATGCATGAAAAGTTTCAGAAGAGTGAACAATTGTAAATGGAAATCCAAATTGTGGGCTCCAATTAGGCCAAAAGAACATGCCTTTTTCATTCTCACATACAAATATGAGCATTTCATCCATTCAATTGCCCTTGTTATATCTGATACAGTTAATTGAACTATCTCTGCAGTTAGATGCTCCGTAACACATGGAAGCAATCTAAAGAGAAAACAAGACCATGAAACAATCAAGTCAAACAGCAGGCACAGCGCTTCAGTTTACACGGTATAAAGAAGGAACAACAGAGTGCTTAAGGAATAGACATACTGTGATTCCACCATCTCGCACCCATTTAATAGATTCTCGTACAAATGGACCTGAGAAATGATATTTGCATGTATTATAGATGTATCATTTCATTCTTTCTTCTTTATCATATTAAAGAAGTGCATCTTATTTGCATGTATTATGGATGTAATTGCGCACATGCAGTATGCGTGTCTGCATGTTTGAGAAATAGAGACCTACAGTTGCTTTTCTAGTCATGATTATGACGATTCCTGTATCATCAAACGGAGGACGGCCTGCCCTTCCACACATCTGCACAAATTGAAATGGTTTATTTTTGCTTGAAAAGACACGCCTTGAGATGTAAAAAGATCATGATGAATGTTTAGTTAGCACAACTACAACCAAAGTCAGTGTGGAAGGTTACAAGAACTAACTACCGACTATAAAACATATGGTTGACACTCTTGTAATAATAACAAGAACTAGAATTTAAAAGAGTAACATACTTGCAAAACCATGGATCGATCATATTCCAGGTATATCCCTTTCTCCTTGTTGCTAGAATGAATCAAAAGATTAGAACAAAATGCATGTACAAAGTTATGATAAAAATGTCCGAAAATAATTTTGAGGATTACAAGTGCTGGGTTGACTTGATGACTACAGTATGTGCTGGTAGGTTAATTCCATGGGCAAGAGTATTTGTGGTGCACAAAATTTGAAGATCACCATTCAGGAAAAGACCTTCAACAAGATTGCGATCCTTTAAAGAAAGCCCACCATTATGGTATCCAACTGCACGACAAATAACTAGTAAGTTAAACAGGCATTTATATAAAAAAAGTACTCCAAAAATTATGCTTCTACATAATTACGAATCCCAAATCTTCTCGTGTTCACCCTACTGCTATCTAGAAAGGAGCGCTCACCTCCAAAACGTATGTAAGATTGCATTTGTTTGTCACCACATGTTAGTGATGCTTCACTTAACCTTTCCAGCTGCTCTCTGCTTTTGATGAAAGGATTTGAATGGCCAAAACTCATTGCTATATGAGAGATGTGCTGCGCTGCTTCCTGCGCTCCTTTTCTGGTTGAGCAGAAAATTAAGGCAGATTTTCCTCTAGAATATTGCATGAGAATATCTGCAAATCAATTGCTTCATATAATATAGTCCAACAAAAGAAAGTGACAATGGGATAATCTGTTGCTGTCGATCAGGTTTCAGAGCTTACCAAAAATGTAGTTCTGAAGGCGCTGAATGACCAATAAGAGCAGTAAATCATCAAGAGATGTAGAATTATTTCAATTTATGGAAATTGAAAAACATGTATTCATCAGTTGAATATCTTAAATGAAAAAGTAAAAGGTTAATGTTCAGAATGTAAATTATGGATTAAATCGTACTCAACATACCTTTTCAAATAGAAAGTCATTTTTTGCTGGTGTGTAGCCTGCAAGCAGGGGATTATGATATTAAACAAATAAAATCCAGTGGGAAATATATGTAATATCCTTCCAATACTAAATATCTCAATAATAAATATCTTCTTTCGACATCTACTAAAATAACTAAAATATGTTTTCCCTTCTTTGAAAATTTTAATTACTATTGTCTAATTTGTGTTTCCAACAGGTTAAGGCATGATAGGTCAATTTTAGCAAATTTTCATGTTGGTTTGAATCACCAAACTTAAATGTTTGGTACAATTGGGTCGCTCATTTGTTAGTTTGACTAACTGAAAAGCTGAAATGACAGTCTGCTTGGCAAATATGCTATTGACGTGGACAAGTCACAAGCGAGATGGAAAATTAATATGATGTTGCATTAGTAAATTGAAAAAAAAATAACTCGACTGAAATTTCGCAAATAATTCGATGACCTCCAGTGTGTGCTACCTTTAAAACGCAAGTGCCAACGGGGCATGAGGGAAATTTACACTCTTATCTAAAGGAAAAAGGAACTCATATTGGGAACAATTGTCATAAGGAGTTTCGCATACCAAAAACTTTGGTTGTCAACTTTACGGGTCTCATTTCTTCTCCAAACCTGCAAATTTGGGATCCATACAGAATCAAACATGTGGATATGAGGACAATTTGCACACTTATCTTATGATAAGGATTTGAGCACACCTTTTAATTCCCTGAATTGGAACCATAAGCCACTCCGCTATGAGAAGGAAAAATGCGTTCTCAATTATTAAATCATCATCCCAATATATCAGCAAAGTTGAGCTGACAGTTGAACCAGTTTAGTTCAAGTGTGTGTGATAATGTGAAGATTACCCAAGTCATTGATATTGGGGATTGTGGCAGAAACAGCTAGGTAACGGACATGAAATAAAGGACTAGATTTCATTTCAGGCTTGCAAGAAAGCATCTTAATTCTGCTGATTATAGCTTCTAACGCTGCTCCACGAGGATCATTCAACAAATGAACTTCATCAATAAGCACAAGTGCTATATCACTGAAAAAGCTCAAGCCCCCATCCTTTATGCGATACCGAGTCACTGCATCAAATTTCTATGAAAAATGGTTGTTTATAAACATATTAAACAACAGTCAGAAGTCTATCATTGAAAGATGAAAAATGATTCTCTCGGCATACCAACCTCTGGAGTTGTAAGTATGATGTCAGCATCCTGTATATTCTTAATACTGTAGTACTCATTATCCCCTGTCAGCTCCAGGCAACTTATCCCCAACAATCCAAACTTCTGGGTCCAATCTCGTAGCTTCTCTTGCACCAAAGCTTTTGATGGAGCTATGTATATCTACAGGCCACAAAGTATCAAATATATATAAACCATAACCAACTCAAATAGGAAATATAATGATTTTATATATTGCAGTTGCTTCAGAATTGCATTCATGTCAAGGTGGAACAATTGCCTTGCAACATATAAGAGTCAAGATTAGCATGCTGCACATCTGCTAAGACAAGAGACAGTCAACAACAAATATTTGTTGTGAGTGAAGCTTCCACATGAGCTCTACTTTCGTATTTGAATAGATTGGAAATTCTACTTTTTGGGAGGGACATTTATTACAGTAAGTGTGGGCCCCATATTCACTCTCTTGTCTCTTTGTGGTACAAATATTTTATCATTAAGGATATAGTATTACTGAAAGGTTTTTCTTGTCTCTTTGTGGTACAAATATCTTATCATTAAGGATATAGTATTACTGAAAGGTTTTGTGTTCTCCCAGCTGCCAAATAAGAATAAGCAGACAGTGTTTTGGAGCAATTTTTTTCATTGTTCAGAAATTACTATTTTTAGCTATGAGAACCGAGTATCACAAACTCTCAGTAAACTTAGGGAAATTCACTAAAAGCTAGACCGTTCAGAAACTTACAGTTTTAAGGGTCCCCTTTAAGTGGACAAATTTCTCATCAGTTGAGATGAACTTTGAAAGAAGCCTCAAAATGCATAACTCAAAAAGAACTGTTTTTCCACTTCCAGTTGGTGCTGAAATAACCATATTTATATCGGAAAGAAAGCATGTGGGAAAGCATTCACTCTGCAATGAGTTGAAATACCTGCATGTACAGTGAAGAAAACATTTAGCAGAAAGAATATTAGGACCATCTATCCCCTACACATCAGTCGGGCAAAACAACTGGAGTTCATGTAATCTTTTGGAAAAGGAACCTTTCAAAGTGTTTTATGTTGGTCCCACAAGTTAGTAATGATCAATTTCCTTGATTTATATTACTCTAAACTAGAAGTAGAAAGTACTGAGATAGATATGATAAAACTTAGACGTCCTCACTGTTCAGAGGATTCGTTGGTTGCAATTGCCAACTGGGTAATAAAGATCTTGAATTTTTTTTATATCAAGATATGATTGTCCATATAAAAGAGGACAACTAACTTCCATATCGAATGGAAAAAAAAAACTAATCACTAAAATAGTACCTGAAATTAAAGATAGAGCGAAAAGGACCAGGCAAATCAGTCACAGCCTTCAATGCATACGTATCCGAGAATGAGCTCATTTAGTTGAACTAGAAGTGAAAAAAAGAAGTCCATTCAGTATACCCATATTACAACTTGCACTGTGAGTTTATAATTCCTTGGGAGGTCACAGATACATTAAGAGTCTGAGGTACAAGAGATCTTCGATAAGTGACTTGATAAACAAAAATTTAACTTGTACATTAAATTCGTCATGTGTCTATCACGTGTTGCTAAGTTTTTTTTTTCTTTATCTTTTTCCTTTTTATATTCATTACGTTGCTATAATGCATGCCTAATTTACCTCTTCATTCCTATGCATAGAATTTCATCTCAAAATTGGAAATAATTTCAGAAATCTAAAGCAAGATAATGCATGTGAAACGTGATTTAAGTTATCAATCCACACAATGATTCAAATAATCCAATCACGGAACTGAGGCATCAACTTCGTCAAACTTTCTAGCGAAAAATTTCATCAAAACAATACTAAAAGTAAGTTAATAAATGGAAATTGAATGACGACTAAAGTAATTCATGAAAATACTGTAAAAAAGGGAATGAATACACTATCACCAGGGAGCTTCCACTAAAATTTCTCTGAGAATACAATTATTGACTTGTATAGGCGCAATTTAAATAAAAATCAACTATAATATTTGCGAATTAATGAATATTGTACCAGATAATAACTCAGCTGCTGTAATTTATGTTCCAAAAAGCTCGGCAATAATAGTAATGAATTCGACTCTATAGAACTCGAGATGCACTAAGTTGGATGAAAATAGCTTGATCTCCGATTCGGCTACACATAATACACTCAAGTTAAAGTAAATTTAGCAGCAAATTCACATTCGCCGGTAAATTTAGCAGCGAATTTAGCAAAAAAAATGCACATTCACCTGTGTAATTGTACGTACTCGTATGTAGCGTAGAAGAGAGAGAGAGAGATATATAGAGGTACCTTGAGGTATGGAGAAAACATAAAAAGCAGAATGACGGATATATAACCGTGGGCGGGAGCGGGAGACAGAGAGGTGATCACCTGCAGAGCCTCTTTCGGTTGCTAACAATCGCAGTTTACAGAAGGAAGCGATTTTTATTTTAATTTTTTGAATCTGCTAGTACCAGACTTTAGAATTTAATTTGGAAAATTGAGCTATTCATCCCCAATCTATGTCCTTATTTGCAAGCTAGTCTTGAATTTTAAAAAGCAGTATAATTCTCAAATTTGCTTGGATCTGATTTGTTATAGATTCTTTAAAATTCATTTTTTTTTTCAATCAAACTTTTTTCTCAATAAAATACTATTTCGTGTCACACAATTACTTTTTGCTATTTTTTAATCATACATGTAAAAAAATTATATTATTACAAAATTTAGGCAATATTTGATATCCTCAATTTTCCATGGAACTTGGAAATCATTTTCCATTTTTCATTTTTTACATTGTTTGATAGGCAAAAAAATTTTTGGAATGGTTTCCCCCCTCGACCCCCACGTGACCTTTTTTTCTTGGTATTCACTGAATTTGTTTTCCCACCAAGGAAAAATGATTTTCCACCTTTTTTTTAAGTAATGGAAACAAACTCTATCTCAAATTGTAACAAATTATATCCCTTTAATTGAAAATTTTCATATAAAATAAAGCCAAACGAACACCAAAAAATTCAAAATTTCATTATTTTCCACTTGAAAAATTACACTAATCAAACACAATTAATTAACAATTTTCAGGAAAATAATTATAGTCAATTCAATTCCCTAGAATTCATTTTCTTTCAATCCAAATTTCACTCTTGCGATCAAACGGACACTTGTTGTCAAAAAATCTACATCAAACAAATTCTTAATACCAATAGTAGTGCTATTCTCATTCAAAATAAAAGGTATATAAGTTATTATGCATATGTAGCACAATCGAAGAATAAATAAAAATTGAAATACTTATATTGATATTAGAAATACTAAATACCGGGATAGGCCTATGAATCATGATCACTATTTGTGAATAACTTCGTGAGGTGTCCTTCGAAGTAGGGCCACTGGAGTACTTTTGAATAGAGTGATTCCGTTTTCATACATCAATTTCATGTCCCATTTTATCGACACGTTACTTTAATTTTACACTCGCAATTATTAATTTATCTGACTAAACAATCCTTAAAAACTTTCAAAAACACATTCTCTCACTAAATTAGACTCTTCAGTTCCATCTCAGTGTTCAAAGTCTGTATAGTGGGACAAAATAAAAATTAATGAGTGGTACAACTGAAGTATCAATCTTTTATTAGGAGAAACGTGAAATTTGAACTCGTCATGGATCATAGGTAAAAAAACACATCACGTCATATTTAATGCATTAAACTCGATATATTTGGCATTTGCTACGTTGTAGCGAATCAACAGACATTTCACATTACAGGGAGGACAAAAATTGCATTGCATACTACTTTTCCTTGATCATGTCTTGTGGTCTCCATTCAAGATACAAAAATACCAATATATTAAATCCTATTCAATTTATTACACCAAACATGCTCTTATGACATATTTAATATACTCGATTGACAACACCAAAGAAGAAAGAAAAAAGTGTGAATATTATCGGTGTTCTATGGAATGGTGCCTACTGCTGCATACCTGAAATGCCCTCAATCTTTATTGAGGATGGACAAGAAATTATGTCTTCAAGTAAATTATAAAAACAAAAGAAAGGGAATGAAATCCAATACTGGATTAACTAACTTTGGTATAAGAATGCAATCTCATAGTTAATTAAAACAATCACAAAATGAACAAAATCCAGATAATTCATTTCCAGATTTGAATGTATCTTGGACTGTAAAGAACACATTTCTGTCACAAGTAAAAGGATTTCCACGAGACATCATCAAAGAGAAGTATCAACTTCATCTCCCCATACGAGCTGGATAATATCATCTCGAGACAACAGTTGAACAGTACAGTTTTATTACATGTTACCAGGTAGTTCCCCAATCTTTGAGCTGAAAGAGCTATTAAGAAGGATGGAGCCTCGTAACCAAGTTTCCAAACATATTAGTTATAAACCTGGCATTTTCCTGTTCCAGCACAAACTGAGCATTCATCAGCTTCTCCAGCAACATGGCTCAAGCAATGCTTGATTCTGTCATTCACCACATCCTGTAACACCAAATTTATTTATTCGCTAGTAATGTGCAGCAAATAGCCTTGGAAAAAATAATATCTGTATCTTTTTGCAATTGAAAAGATCTCCATATTGCCTTGTTGATGGAAAGTGTGAAGTAAAAGGATCTCAACAAATGCTGATTAATATATCACACACTAAATGCTAGATATTTGATTTATTTATTTATTTTAAATGAGAACAAAGAATATACTAAGCCTCATTTCCCATTTGGGGTTGCCCACATAAATCTTTTCTGTCCACACCATTCAACATCTATTTAAAGATCCAATGAAATCAAATCATTTTCAACCATACTAGGCAATTAGGACCGTTTGGCAGGTCTTTTGAATATTTAAAAGCTGCTTCCGAGATTAATAAGTTGTTTTTGGACCTGTTTGGACAATTTTCTAGACGTGTTTTGTCTGAGTAAAGGAAAGCTGATCCAAAGTAGCTTCCTTAGAAAGCTCTTCTACAAGAAGCAATAGTCATAGCCATGCAAATAGGCCCTAAAAATGCTAAAGACTGATGGAATTTGTAATAAGATTATGCACATCGGCATAGTTTCCATTTCCAGAAAGGAATAACCAATTAGCGATCCTAGCATATAGTTTCGGATAGGTTCAACAATGAAAAGAAAAGAAAAAAGGGAAAGTCCAGTTTAGGCTCAGGTGAAGTTATGGATAGAAAACCAATAAAGATGAATAAAGGAAACAACACGCAGCAGAAAAAGGATAAGTTCATACCACGAGCAGTTCATGGAGACCAAGTGGAGCTGTAATGACATATGATACACCTGGATGCTCCTTTGCAGCTTCAGCTGTTAAAGAAGGAATGTCCTGTTGAACACAATAGCCAAATTTACTTTCACTGGCCTTTTATTTCAGAGTCTAATTTAGACTTTCTGATGTCACAAATTATGAAATCTCCACACCAACTTGACTGCAAGGTGTTATGGTATTTTATGTTGACTTACCTGGTGCCAATGTCTTCCAGGAAACAAGAAAAAAGGGCTCACTATTATACGATGAGCTCCTTGCTGAACACATAATCCGAAAGCATCTTTGATTGATGGCTCAGCCAGTTCCTAGTTATAAGGAAGAAACTCAAAAGGATTTAAAATTCAATTTCAAGGGCTTTGTAAAATAAACAGTTTAAAATGCAAATCAAAAGTTTTTTGAATGAACTATGAACAGCAACAATTGAACAAGGGATTGAGTGTATGTATTAATTAGTGTGTGTGCACATATCATATTACAAAATTCAGCTGTCCACATCTGGAGTTTCTAAGCAAAAGACCAACTGATAAATGTAAACGGTACCATGTGAGCGGGCTCCACAATTGGGTATTTGGTTTTCTCTCTAAACATTTCCACAAACTCGTCTGGAAAAAGCAACATAAAAAAGCTAATTTCAGGCAATGGGAATAAAATAACTGTGTAAGAATAAGAAACGAATTACCCCCTTGTATTTCATTGTTGTTCTGCCTTCCCCAACTACCCGACCCCAATTTAAGAAAAAATAAATAAAATATTGAAGCACATTACTAAATCCTTTTGCTTTTTACAATATTAGCATGTCATTTCCCTGCACTTGAATCCTAACACGTGTGGAACATTTTATTAAACAATTGTGTCTCCATCCAATAACTGGATTCATCATTTAACTCAAACCAAACCTATGGGATAGGGATAGAGGAAGAGGGAAAAACCGAAGATCTCACATAGTACTTTTGATCGAAAAATCTTATTCATCGCGCGAATAAATTCCATAAGTTGGGGTTTATATCCTATTCACAGAGAGAAGAGACTAATTTACAACTCTCAGAAAACACATGGGTGGACACGTGCTTTAATCAAAAGTAAATCAAGTAACCAATGCCATAATTTTACAATTCACAAGGAGAATTTAATAGTATTGAAGTAGTAGAAAAAGCTTACTTAACATTAGATTGGACTCCTCTCGACGAGAACCATGGTCAACAATAATTACACCATCTCCATCAGCAACCCTATTCAACTCCATCCTGAAGCCACCATTTGCAGTGGCCAAACACAACCTCGATGGTAAGTATCTACTTTTCAAGTGGTCTTTACGTAATTTTACTAATTCAGGAATTGCCCATCCAGGTTTTCCTCCAGTTACTCTACTTGAAGGGCATGAAATTTTTCCATCAACAAAACAAACTTCAATTCAAAAGACGGCAATTAAACTTACTAGTAGCTTTAATTTAGTGCCATTAAGTGGGAAAATTACACGTGTAATCTTAGAAACGATAGGAGATAGGTTAAAGAAACAGGGTGAGAGTACCTTCTGAAATTGAATGAAGGAGCTGGTGCCTCCATTTTCTTTTAGCTCGTGCCTACTAATATTGGGAAATGAGCCTAATAGCCCGTTTATGCCTTATAAGCTCACCCAAATCGGCCAAATGGAATGGACTGATGAACCGATGAAGACCATAAACTGTAACGAAGATTGGAGATTTGGAATTTGCACTTTTCACTTTTGCAGCACTCTGAAATTGGGATGAAGAGCAGAAATCGGCGCTTTGAAATTGCAGCAAAAAATTTAATGGAAGTAAAAAAAAAAATGTAAAAATCAATTCACCTCAATGCTGAAATGCTCAAAAATTGTATCAAACCATCAGTTCTTCGAGATTGAAATGGAAGTTATGGGATACAGAAATAATTGTAAAAGCAATCTGGGACCAAATTTGAAAAATGGCCAAATATTCTCTTTAGTATATGCCAAATATTTCTTAGCTTTTGAGCATTTGTCAGGGATATAAATAATACTTGAAATGTGGTATCAAACTCCCTTTTAATTCCTTAAAAGTCTCTGTTTAGCATTTATTTCGATTCACAAGAAGAAAAACTCCATGTTTCTCAGTCAAAAAGAAAGAAAAAAATTTAAAGTTTACTCAGCTACCAACGGGTTTTAGCTCTGTATATTGTTGATTTCAGCTGTAGAGATCACACATTGCAGTGTCACTTATGACAAGAAGTCACTTATTATTAATGGCTAAAGTATAATTTTTTTCTCTGGCTCCATTCATTGTCAAAGAAGCATCCTTGATGTATACTAACATATCCATTTTCTGATTTTTTGGCAAAAGCAAAATCTATACAGTGCAGAAACACGAAGCTACTAAATTATACACAAACACAATTAAAAAGGGGAATTTTTGCAAATTATTCGTAACAATACACATAAGATAAAAGCAGAACATGAAGCTACTGAAATCAAATTCCAAAATAACACTTTTCAATTCGAAAATGGAATTACTAGAAGGGAAAAAATAAAACTTCAAACAGAAAGGATAATAAATCAACTATAAATAAACCACATGGAAAAATATCTATATTGTGAAATTTGGTACCTTTTCTTCCTTCTCAATAGCACAAATTACAGATTGTTAGGTTTAATGGATCAATGGCGAGGAGGACGAGAGGGAGTGAAAAATAAAAATAAAAAACAAAAAGCAATAAATAAATATTCGAATTGGGCTTCGGCCCTTCGCAGATTTAGCGGGCTAAATGAGCCAATATTTTGAAAAAAAAAAAAAAAACAAAACAAAACAAAAAAGGACTGAAGGGCTGAATGGACTCAATGGGCTTCAGTTTTAATGGTTTTGATCCCGTAAACTTCAGAAAGCTTTCATGTCGGTTCCCAAACCTCTATAATCATCCGAAATTGGTCATCCTTAAGTTTTAAAAGTGTGCAAATCAATCTTCAAACGTTTTAAATATTGAACTTCACTATTGAAACTTGTGTGATCTTCCTCCAATTGCTCTCTTAATGCTTTTTATCAATCTCGAGCAATCATATCAATATTCAATTGCTATGAATCAAGAGTAGTACTATATAGCACTACACATAATGGTTCACATAATTGTCAAATGACGGTACCTAATTGGGGATGCCTATGGGTACATAGCACTACACATAATGGTCAAATAGTGTGTGATCTTCCTCCAATTGGTCACTTAATGCTTTTTATCAATCTCGAGCAATCATATCAATATTCAATTGCTATGAATCAAGGGTAGTGCTACATAGCACTACACATAATTGTCTATTGTAGCCGTCATTTGACAATTATGTCAAATGACCCAATAGAGGGTCGTCATTTGACAATTATGTCAAATGGTGCGCGTACTTTTATGTACACGGCATATTTCATGAATCAATGTCAATTACGCTCAAAATTCTCTTTATTGCTCCAAATGCCTCCAAGTCCATATTTTACCTATAATTAAATACAATTTATAGAAATTCCACTCAATTTGTAAATATTATTCAAATTTATAAGAAAATTAATCATGGATTGATTATTGTACTTCTGTAATAAAGTAGATTTATTTTTTCATCTAATACTTAACAAGTATAATTTTTATAAAGTGACTGTGGGAGTCGTTAGACTCAAACTCAATACTATTATCTGCACCAATCCTTAATGAGTATTTTGAACTTTAAAAAGGTGTTAAAATCTTATGACGTAATTGGCTACATTTAATATCGATCTAACTTTTAGCTAAAACAACTTGAAATATACAAATATTTGAATTAAATCGAGCGTAATTCTGGGTTATTATTCTTACTCAATAACAATTTTGTACTATTCCCAAATTCAATGTCCAAATTTTGGAAGCTGCTTATTGGTTCGTGTGGACCGTGAATGACAGTTGAAACCAACTGATGAGTGTATTTTATACACTTATTCAGAGTTTAAAATAGCGATAATTGATCATTCTTTTGACAAAATATATCTTAAATTATTTTATTTTATGTTTTATATACATAACTCAATTGTTGAATAAGGAATTGAAATAAATGATGAAAAATGATTAAATCAAAAGTTTGAGGACCAAATTGAAAATATTTATAGTTGATTCGAACCACAAGACGACACTTTAAAGATTATTATGAGACAATTGGATGGAATTATAAGTCAAAAAAAGAATGGAATATGATCAAAATATTATCACAATTCAATTTTGAATTGCACAAACTATATTCCAAAATTGTTGTCAAATGTTAAGACCCACTTTTGGTATAATAAACATTCGAATTGGAAAATTTACGTTCTATCAAAGTTGTAGCCCTCTAAGTTATCTTTCGAACTCATTTTGAATCGTCTCAATCAGATATCGGGAGAGAAAATTATTACTAAAATACAAATTGTTGTGTAAAAATATGCGCCCGCGAATATAACTTTCCTTATTCAATTGGAATTCTTTTGGAAACCAACTTGAAAGTGATTTTCGACTCCTACAAATATCTAACAGCAAAGTACATATTAGAGACCTTTCATATACATATTATATTTCAATATTCATCAATTATTATCATCAAATGAATAAAATTCATAGCTTTTGTGAGAGAAATGAAGGGGATTTGCAAGAATTCAATCAAATGAAGATTCAAACTTTATTTATGGGCAAAGAAGAGAAGATACGGGGTGGAGATTTATCAAGAAATCAATGAAGATGTTCAAGATTTCAAAATTTATTTCAATCTTATCAATTTATTAAAAATTCGGGTTATGTCTTTCCAATTAAATATGATTTCTTATAATTTCAATAGATTATGCTAGTTTTATACATGGTTATGATAAGATGAACCTTGTTATAATATTTTTAATTAATTATTTTGACTTTAATTTGGTTTGATTTGTGGATTTTTATTATAACTTTTATTGTTCTTTTCAATTGCTTGATCACCGATTGAATTATTAGTGAATTTTATTATTATCGAGAGAGATAATATGATTTAAACACAATATAATAAATATTTTAAAGTTCGATAGAGATATATATCTATACTTTATATGATTTTAATAGGTGTTCTTACACTAGTTAGTGCATTTATCATGTTTGTATATTTTATCGAAAGATAGAAGGGTCACATGAGAATAATGAATTTAATCGTTATCGAGAGAGGTTTTCAATTAAATTAGAAATATTGATCAACATGAATAATTTTAAATTGTCAATTTAATTGTTATACTAAAAATTAAATAATAAGGAGGATTCGACATCTTAACAATGCTTTCAGTAGTTTAATTGATAATTTAGGGATTATTATATAAAAATCACATCAACTTGTTTATTATTCGATTAAAATTACAATTAATTTTAATTTGGCCAAACATATTATCGTGAATTCGACACTATATTTATCATTATATTATTTGACCACAATTTCCGTGCACTTGCGAGTTTTCGAATATTCACCAACCGTCGATGGTCATTTCTAGCGGTAGCAATTAGTTAGTATTACAACGTTTGAGTTTTCAGCTCTCCACATTTTGACTACAGCAATTTTGACAATTTTATGACGTGGCATTTTACACCCTCCACCACGTGTCACCTAGTTCCTTTCTTATGGGAGAAGTATGGGACTTCAATGTGGTCGGTGGGACCCAAACTTCCATAACTTTCGGCGGGCCACGGCCCAAAATCGCCGGGGTGCTGTGGTTGTGTAATTCAAGAATCACTTGCACTAATTCATAAAGCTTTGAATAGAAATATGAAACTATTTTTATTTATCTCATGTATTTTAGCCTCTGTTTATCAAATTTATAAATGGTATTAAAAAAAAAAGGTAATAGCGAATCTCACAAAATGTGAGGATAATAATGAATAATAGTTATGAATATGTGATTAAAATTAATATTTAATTTTGATCAAATTTATAAATAATTTCACCTTGAGGTACGATGTAGTAATTGAATTCTTGAAAAAAAAATTTAATAGTTTTTTAATTAACTATTATAATTTTGGATAGACGATAAAGAATTTTTTCGATATATAAAACGGTTTGCATGAGGTGGCAATTCTGAAACAGCCAAATTTTGAGGTATTCCGATCGGATTCATAAAGTTCACCTTTTCTTTTATCATTCTTCTTGAAGGAGAAAAGTATGATAGCTTTATTCCAATTTTGTTTGTTTTCTTCATGGAATGATAACTTAAGAGGTAAGGTCTTCCACTCTTCGTGGTTCGTTTGGTCGATGCCCCTATTTTATTATATTTTTAATCATTTTCGGGGCAAAAAATTATATCAAAAATAAAGCATAGCTACGTCTCTATTTCATTCTATTTGTAAACAAATTGTCACGCATTTAACTAGAATTGATGTTTACGATATTTCAGGACTCGATATAGTATTAGAGCTAATAAAAATGTTCAAACGATTAATTTGATTCATTATAGTTAAAAATAATAATTAGAATTTCAAATTTAGTGTTCTCAAACGAGTCTCTGTATTATATGATCATATGTAAAGTAAAATCTCATATCGGGCGTACTATTTATCATTGAATAATTTCATCCGTCTAGACAATTTATCAATATAGTGCACAATAATTAATTATTAACTCATAAATTGAACATCGTATAAAAACTTTTTGTTCATTAAATCCAACTTTATATTAGAAAAATAATAAATTAGTATATTTTTGTCAAGATGAGTAGAATATTCTATGATCGGGAGAGGTGTGATCGATCCGATAAAAAGAGAATTGAAACCACTTGCAGACTGGCACAAGTTTGCAAAGACCAAACCCCTTAAGAAGTTGGGTCCTATTTGATTGCTACCTAATATTCTATGTATATCTCATGTTTAGAATGTATGTGATGCCCCACACCACCCTATTGATCGACCTTTTGTGGTTAATTTTTTGTGCATATTGAGTATGTAACATTGTATATAACTATTTTAATACAATAAATTGCATTTCAATTTTAAATATTACGATATACTTAAAAAAACCGAAGAACATTATTTACACGTATTAAAAATATTTTTGATATGTTGAATTGAAAATAGCTGGAGAAGCAAAAACATAATTGAATATGTAAGTTATGCCACACAAGTTATAATTGTTTTATGTTTTAAGTGTGGATTAATTCTATTATTAACCTTTTTTTCCACCAATTTCGTTCTCTGAAATACTTTGAATTTTGCAAAAAGTACTTTACTTTCACTAAATATCCTTACCTAAGTGAATGGCCTTTGCCCAAAAAATAAAATAAAATTGTATTTTACTTTCACACAATTCATAGAGGTCACAAACAATCAATGTTCCGTTCACGAGACTTTAAATGAGTTTAGAAAGTTATAATAAAATCATAAGTGTCAATCGAGAAGAGTCACAGCCAGAAAAATATATGTATCTCTATGTATGTATTAATTGCTTCATTTTAATAAAAGTATTCCAAGTTAAATGTAGCCGTTTTATGAGAAGTACTAAATACTATACTACGATAAATTTCTAGTTATTTTTTGGACCAGAAATTCAGTTCACAACTAGAAATAATATTTGTAAAAATTCTTAAAAATGAAACTGTGCAGATACCTACATATTGCTTACAGCAGACTTCTAAAAAAGATTCTGAGAAGAAAGGGAAAGAATAATTGCAAAACGTACGCTTTATATAAAGAAAACCTTCGCACTACTTGGAATTGAAGAATACTGTTTCGATGACACAAATGATTATTTTATTAGGACCATTATAGTGGCCTATGGTACCCTCCATTCATGTCATTCAAATGTTCCATTGTGACATTTCCCTGTGGAAAATGCAACTGTGCTTTTAATTTTCATTGACAATATAGACAAGTACTCAAGAGACACAATTAATATTGAATTAACTGTATATAGAAAAGTCTATTCCGATTAATCATTTTCAATTGAACAATTAAGGAAAAATATCATATTCATATCCAAAGATTCTTGGACGTCTGTCTACGTGGAAGAAGATTCCCACAAATTATATCTCACACACGTTAATTAAGTAAATCAAATAGACAATAAATACACTCAATTTATAAGATCATGAATACATGGTCATTTTTCTATCAATTTGTAAAAGCAAACATATTGTGATTGTCCCATTATCATGCATCACTTCAACTTGGGAGTCGGAGAGCTACAAGATGCACCATACGTTTCTCTAGTTAGCCCTAACAAATTTAAAGAGATCATTGATCAAGAGTAGATTCGAAGTATTTAGCGTTAGTTTAATTTTTTTTCTTGATATTATTGTTTAGCTATTAATAGACGTTAACAACACTTAATCGTGTGCAACTATGTTTAATCGCATATCAAACACATCATTTAAATTTGTAAAAAGAAAATATGCTTTCGTAGAAATAAAAATAATTGGGGAGATATCTTTTGAGAAATTAATTAAAAAAAGAGTTCTTGATAAAATTGTTGATGAAAACAAAGAACAAATTTGATTTTATCAAGAAAAGAAATTTAAAAAGTTGGTGAAACTCATACTCTGTCACAAATCGGTCATGATTTAGCCCTTGTTTGGTAAAAAAATTCAGATAATTATAATAAAAAAATCAAAATCAACAATTAATTTTAATTACATATTTTATGGGATCTACAACTTTTTTACTATATATTTCATCAACTTTTATTTTAAAAAAAATTAATTTAATTCTAATTCCTATCAAATTGGCGCTTAATTGTAGCCTCTATGCTATTATACGGTAACAACTAGGCATATAAATCTTCAAATATCATAAATTCATACATGCTTCCGCATGAGAATTAAGAAATGTTCTCGAGGAAACGACATATTGGGTAATTTTAATTATACGAACTTCCAAAAAATAATATTGTATTGTCCCACTAAACCCCCCACCTCACCTTCCTTTGAACCTTCTAACCCCTAATCCTAGTCCATATAAATTAAGAATTATGCCATGTGGAGCATGATCCATAAATTAATGGACCCTTTCCAGTTTCCAAGTGTAATTCAACTATTCAAGAATTCATTCATTAACGACTTAAGACAGGAAACAATTAATTTTTCCTCGAAAAGAAGTTCTCATATACGAATTAATTTTTACTGATTCCAGATTCCAAATTCTACAGTCCTCTGTTCATCTATATAAGCCAGCATTTGGGCTTCATTTTTCTTCATCAAAACCTCACAGTTTTTTTGACTTTCTCTTTGCATTCTTGTAACTGTTCTTTGAGTTTCTTTTCAATGGCTCCCAGTTTAAGCAAAGGTGATTCAGATGCTACTGTTCTTGCTGATGGATTTATTAATTCATCAATCACATTAGATGAAGATAAATTTATGGTCAATGATCACGTTTTCCTCTCTGAAGTTCCGGCGAATATCATCGCCACACCATCTCCTTACACCACCGTTAAAAAGCCCATAGCAACCACCCCTGGCTGCTTCGTCGGGTTCGACGTGAAGGATCCCGAAAGCCACCATGTTATCCCAATTGGGAAGCTCAAAGATATTAAATTCATGTCCATTTTTAGGTTCAAGGTCTGGTGGACTACTCACTGGATTGGAACCAATGGAAGGGACCTTGAAAGGGAAACACAAATTGTCATTCTTGACAAATCTTCCACTGGCAGGTCCTATGTTTTGCTTCTTCCACTCCTGGAAGGGCCTTTTCGGGCTTCACTCCAGCCCGGAAAAGACGACTACATCGACATCTGCGTCGAAAGCGGGTCGAGCAAAGTCACCGGAGCTTCATTCCAGAGTGTTCTCTACATGCACGTCGGCGATGATCCGTTCAGTTTGGTGAAAGAAGCAATGAAGGTAGCTCGGGCTCACCTTGGAACTTTCAGGCTCCTTGAGGAAAAGACTCCACCAGGTATTGTAGACAAATTTGGGTGGTGCACTTGGGATGCTTTTTACTTGACTGTTCAGCCTCAGGGCGTCTGGGAGGGCGTCAAGGGGCTGGTCGACGGCGGCTGTCCCCCGGGGCTGGTGTTGATCGACGACGGGTGGCAGTCCATTTGCCACGACGAGGATCCAATCACCTCCGAGGGCATGAACCGAACATCGGCAGGTGAGCAAATGCCATGCAGGCTGATAAAATTCGAAGAAAATTACAAGTTCAGAGACTACGAGAGTTCGAATAAGGGCAAGGGCATGGGGGCCTTTATAAGGGACCTCAAGGACACCTTTAATACTGTGGACTATGTGTACGTGTGGCATGCTCTGTGTGGGTACTGGGGCGGGGTTCGACCCTGTTGTCCGGGTTTGCCGGAGGCAAAGGTGATTAAACCCAAGTTGACACCAGGATTAGAGACAACCATGGAAGATTTGGCTGTCGATAAGATTGTCAACAACGGTGTTGGATTGGTCCCACCCGAAATTGCCGATCGTATGTATGAAGGTCTGCACGCCCATCTTGAATCTATCGGAATCGACGGAGTCAAAGTGGACGTCATTCACGTAAGTTCTACACTATTAATTTTCACAAGCTTTTTTACAATAAGTTATCCATTTTTTTGAATCGCGTGTGTGTTTATATATATAGCTGCTGGAAATGCTGTGTGAGGATTATGGTGGCAGGGTCGACCTGGCCAAGGCTTACTACAAAGCCTTGTCATCTTCAATTAGGAACCACTTCAAAGGCAATGGTGTGATTGCTAGCATGGAACACTGCAATGACTTTATGTTCCTTGGAACCGATGCCATATCTCTTGGCCGCGTTGGTAAGTTCTTCAAATTTAGTCAGTACTGTTACTACTGTATTACATGTATTAATTTATATATTCTAAATATAAATAAATTAAATAGGATTAGATGAGATTGAGAAAGAAACACGTAGAAATATATATCTTAGGAAGAATTTGATTGATTTATATGTTACACACTCGTAGAAAACTTGGCATATGGTTTATAAATAATGGATGGTTTCTTGTTTAGGGTACGTGTACGTGGCATTTGTAGTGGGAAATATATTTGTGCCGTACGAGGGGGGGCAAAAGTTAATGGAATCATGTTTCCTATTATACTCGTATGATGTCTTAAAATAGCAATACGTGTATACAAGTTTATCCATAGACTTGTCATGAAATAAATGTTGGTCTACAACTATGCGCAAAACCATATTAATTTCTTATCTTCTTGAGCTTTCGAGTTAATTAGATTTTTAGTTAGTTTTATGTAAAATTTCTTATTATATTGAACAAATAATTGTGTTTTGGTATACATCGATCGATACAAGTTCATCAAAATTATTTAATTTTCAATATTAATTATACTTCTAACTCGTTTAGAAAACTCAATATTTAACAACTGGACTTACAAAAGCACGGTACCCAAATTTTGCCCTCATCTGAAGTTGATTTTGTTAGAATAGATTTTATAAAATGATTATTCTAGAAAATGTATGATTAAAATTTTAAAAAATATATATGACAAAAAAGTACAAAAAAAAGTTAAACCCTGTTTAGTAGGAACTAAAATCCAAATTTTAATTTATGTCAATGTCAATAATTAATTTTATCCACACATTTCATAATCTCAAATTTTAAATTACACATTTCATCAATTTTATCAAAATTTATTAAAAATTTGATTTTAATCTCCTCGAATATATGGGCTAAATTTTTGAAAGTAAATGTTAGGAGTAGACAAAGGGAATGTTTAACAGAAAAAAATGATGTTTCTTATTCTCAACAGGTGATGACTTTTGGTGCACCGATCCATCTGGGGATCCCAATGGCACATTCTGGCTTCAAGGGTGCCACATGGTTCACTGTGCCTACAACAGCTTGTGGATGGGCAATTTCATCCACCCTGATTGGGACATGTTCCAATCTACCCATCCCTGTGCCGAGTTTCACGCCGCCTCCCGTGCAATCTCCGGCGGACCTATATATGTAAGTGACTCAGTTGGTAAGCACAATTTTGAGTTGCTCAAGAGCCTGGTTCTGCCTAATGGCTCCCTCTTGCGCTGCGACTACTATGCCCTTCCAACTCGTGATTGTCTCTTTGAAGACCCCCTCCATGATGGGAAGACCATGCTCAAAATTTGGAACCTGAACAAGGTAAGATTTTTGTGAATAGGTCTATTCAATGCAAGTGTTCGACAAAAGTCCTAAACGAGAGTGTTCTATTTCTTTCTTGTTTGAATCAGTACACTGGAGTTGTGGGTGCGTTTAACTGTCAAGGAGGAGGATGGTGCAGGGAAACAAGGCGCAACCAGTGCGCCTCGCAGTATTCTCGCGTCGTCTACTCTACGGCCAGCCCCAGTGACATCGAGTGGAAACATGGCACAAACCCAATTCCAGTTGAGGGAGTTCAAGTATTTGCAGCCTACCTGTTCAGCGAAAAGAGGCTGATACTAGCAAAATCATCAAGCGCCATAGAAATCTCACTCGAGCCGTTCAATTTCGAGCTCATAACAGTCTCTCCAGTCGCGGTTTTGGCTAACAAAACCATCCAATTTGCTCCTATTGGTCTAGTGAACATGCTCAATACTGGTGGCGCTATTCAGTCATTGGAGTTTGATGATGATGATGACTCGGTTCAAGTTGGTATCAAAGGGACAGGCGAAATGAGGGTTTATGCATCAGAGAAGCCAGTAGCTTGCAGAATCAATGGGGAAGATGTGGCCTTTGGATACGAAGAGTATATGATTATCATTCAAGTCCCATGGCCAAACTCTTCTGGGATTTCCGATATTGACTACTTGTTTTGATTACTAGGGGGTTTGCCTACGATATCAGCGGCTTTTTCCCCATGTTTAATTTGATGTTTTCCATTATGTCTCTTCCAAGTAAGAAATAAATTTCAAATTAAATTTCAAGCATCCAAATAAAAGTAAGCATTTTAGCCAATTTCCCTCTGTCACTCATTCAGGCACACACTTCAATCCATGTATTGTTTAATTACAAATAACGGTTAAACTATTCATTTTAAAAAAGGTCGACATGGATCAAATATCAAGAAGTCAACCAAATTAAACGAACAAGTTGAAGTTTGACTCAAATTCCGTTGGGTTATTTAGGTGCACCATTTGAAGAATGGTATTAGAGGAATTAAAGTTAGACATTGGAGTCTTTGGTGTAATGGCAGACCCAGCACAAAAGTTTAGCATGAACGGATCGAATGTTGATCGTTGACTGTAAACACCTTCAACCACTGCCAATAAAAGTGCACATAATAATGTGTGTTTGTTTGGGTGGGGTCCCAAGTCCCGTATTCCACTCATCAATACCATATACCATAGCACCGTTAGAATTGGAAGTGAAATAAAGTGGCAGCCTCTAGAATCAAGATGAAGAACATACCTCACAACCTCTAGCATTACTATCCATAACAAATCTCAACATACCATAGCATGCCCTAAGGAAGGCTTACGAAGAAATGCATAACTACATATCAGCAAATATGAATGAATAGAGTGGAACAAGAATTATTAACCAAGCACAAGATTACAAATTTACAAAGTTTAAAAGGCTTAATGGATTAGCAAAATGTAAATTTGAAGTTAGGATAGAAAAATCAATACATATGTCAAAATTATAAGTAGATTAGATTTGAAAGCAAACTAACAAAAATGAACTACAGTTTTACTCATAATAGGTTGTTAAACATTTTTCCTCTTCAAGATTACTACATGAACACAGTGCTTTGTTGATGACAAAATAGCAACTAGGAGAGTCATATATTCAGCAACAAGCTCTTAGAAACAAATTGTAAAATCCATAGAACAAACAGAAAGGGGGGATCCTTAATCTGGCCTTTGTCAAAATATAGTGAAGGAATAGGCATCAAGTAAAATTCAAACTCGCAAAAAAATAATAATAATAATAATAAAATAATCCATCAAACGCCAAGAGAAATATTTTTACCTCCTTACGGCAATGCCACCGAGGAGCTTGTATTGGAGGGACTCAGCTTGGGCAATGGCGCAAACGTTGTTGTTAACATTCTCGGCGTACAACTCCACATGGAAATCTGAATCTCTCCTACACAATTGATGTCAGTTCCCTAATCCTCCTCCCTCTTTCACCTAAAATCAAACAAATTGAAAACTCATAAAATCACACAAAAGTAAAGATGAAGCAATAAATCATATATTCATATGTCGAATTGAACAAAACTATAGACTACCAAAAAAACCAAACGTAAATAAAAAAAGAAGAGTGAGTGAGAAATTGTAAGTGTTATGCTTTAAGTCCAATCAACTTGGGACATAAATACTTTAAATATATATATAATCGATATATTTTAATGGCAATATTTATTATTTAATTGAATTTATATTCTAATAAATTAAATAATAGAATCCGTAGATTCAAGTCTTGATGATTTGTTAATCACAAG